>CACSLK010029771.1:643498-686006 GCA_902706635.1 Striga hermonthica | reverse complement strand
AAAAAAAAAGAGGTTTGCTTGGCTACAAGGGCGGGGGGTTGAGCTGTAGAGCGTGTGTGATGGGAGTAATGACGAGTATGAGGTCCCCAATGGCCATAGTCCCGAGGACGAAGAGGAACATGGCAAGCACGAGGAAGCCATAAATGGTGTCCTCCGGCAGGAGGAGGCAAGAAAGACTGAGGCATGCTACCTGCACGGAGAGGGCCACGATTACGGATGCGGCCAGACACCCAATCCGCCTCCTCATCCCCTTGTTTATCACAATGGCCATCACCCGCCAGCACGCAATCAGGAACACCACCGCGTACACCGCCGCAAACCCCGCGAAGAGGACGCAGCTGAGAAAGGGGTAAGTGCAGAGCATTGTGTGGTCGTCATTGTCCGGGTACAAGTGCACCAACACCACCTGCACCAGCGTCATCATGGAGCACACCAGGGACGCCATCATGCAGCTGCAGATGCCCTTCTTCTTTTTCTTCTTAATGGAGACATTCACCAGGAAAAGCAGCGTCACCAGGAAACTCGGCTCCAGGAGGCCCAGGGAGAGAATCACGTGAAGTTTGCAGGATAAAACATACTCTCTCCTCACCGCCGGCAACCGAAGGATCTCGTTGGCCGCCCAGGCCGCGGAGAGAAGGACAAGCAGCAATCGGACCGTCCACAGGGAATTGAAGTTCTCCAGATGGTGGAGACGCCGGGATTTGAGGCGGAGGTAGATTATGAATGAGAGGGAGAGGAGGGAGAGGAGGAGGAAGCCCGCGATGAAGAGGATCGTGGTCAGATCCAAGGAGGACGACGAGAACAACGCCGGGAAGAGGAGCGGCGTCCGAGACGGAGACGGAGACGGAGATGGTGACGGTGACGGAGATGGGGAGGGTGGCAATGGATTTGGGAGATGGTGGTGGTGATGCGATTTCATAGATGGGGCGGCGACGGCAGGATTGCGGTGGATGAGGAGGAGGAGGAGGCCGTCGTGGGATGGGGCGGTGATGTGAGGAGGTATGAAAAACGCATAATTTAGAGGAAGGGGTTGGATTGGGGATTGATCGATTGTTTGTTTCTCCTTGGATCTTTTCCTTTTTACGGGAAAAGAAAAGAGAGGAAAATCTACATTTATTTTATTATTTTTTGATCTCCCTCGCCTCCTCTCCCCAATATATGGGGCAGGCTTTTTGGCTTTTGGGACGTCAAATGAATATCTTAAGGCGAGCAACATATATAGATTAATAAATTTGTGGGAAATGCTACATTCCATGTACGAAATCATTTCGTCGAATTTTATAACTATTGGATGATCATGTAATCATCGAGAATAATTGATATAACAGTTACAAATCTCGACGAAATGATTCCGTAACAAAACCATAGCATCTCCCTAAATCCCTAAATTTGTTGAAGGGCAACTTATTATTAAATTTCATTCTCTTTTCTAACTTCCATCTCCCTTCCTACTTAAAATAAATCCCTATTCACTCATTGTCCCTTAATACCTCCTCCACTTAACCCCCTTTTGTTAAGATAAATCAAAAATAAATTAACTTATAACATCACCCCACTACAACTTAGCATTCTTCATTATTTTATTAGTTTTTCTTATGTTTTTGGGAAATTCTTTTGGAAGGCCTAATTTTTAGTATATATATTAATATAAGGTCTGAATTTTATATTTTTTCAATTGAAGGTTTACATTTTAGGTTATTCTCACTTTAAAGCTTACATTTTAGTTAACTTTTCATTATAAGGCCCAACTAACTTTACTTTTTCAAATAAATATGTAAAACAATTATTATTTGAATAAAAATTTTATTATTATTATTATTATTATTATTATTATTATTATTATTATTATTATTATTATTATTATTATTATTATTATTATTACTATTATTTATATTTTACATACTCATAATAAAAAATAATAAATATGTTTAGGAAAATTATATTAATAAAAATTAAACTATATAAATTACAAATGGGAAACTAAGATAGTAAAATTATATTAATAAAAAATAAAACAATATAAACATTTATTTTCAATGATGTAATTTTTCATTGTTAAATTTTTTGCATAAATATAATTTATATAGTTTCACATCATTGTAATTTATATAGTTTCATTTTTTACTAATATAATTTTACCAAAGATATTTATTATTTTTTTATTATAAATATGTAAACTATAAATTACAAAATAATAATAATAATAATTTTTTTATTCACATAATAGTTGTTTTACATATTTATATGAAAAAGTAAAGTTAGTTGGGCCTTATAATGAAAAGTTGACTAAAAAGTAAGCTTTAAAGTGAGAATAATCTAAAATGTAAGCCTTCAATTGAAAAAGTATAAAATTCAGGCCTTAAATTAATACATATACTAAAAGTTAGGCCTTCCAATGAAATTTCCCTTTTTTTTTTCTTATACCTTTTTTTTTTCTTACCATACAAAATGTTATAATTTTCACCAATCACATTTGTAACGCCCCACTTTGATTTAAGAAATAATTCATGGCTTATTCAAATGTCATTTTCAAAATCAACATTTATGACGTTACTCTACATCAATCACGTGTATCAATAATCTCATCATGTCAATAAATCATCATGTGAATTATCAACATGGCATCAATAAACATAAATTCAATCGACCAATCCATGGGTCTTAATCCATAACACCTGTTGTTGCACAAATTGTTATTTTTACCGAGTACCGAATCAAAAGATTCGTTCCCCGGGTCGATCTCACGAGGAAGGCGGTTCTGAATTTAGTTCTAATATCGATAACACATAAAAGTAAAGAAAATCCTAAACATACTAATCAAATAAGGATGGATGAATTATCAGCTAAGGAATAATATAAAAATAATAATCTACTTAAGAAATACGAACAAAACAATGAAAAAGAAGCTAGGGAGTCGGGGATAATTAATTCAAGTTCTAACAAAACCAGGCAATCAATTGTTCGGTTCAAGATTGACACTCTCGCTTAGACATCTAGCGGTTCACTCCCAATAACTCTTCGTAACAAGGGGTTGAACATAGACGTACAAGCTCGAGCACACAATACGGGCAAACTATCCTAATCTCAATAACTTTTCGTAACAAGGGACGGGTCATCGACTCGCACGTATTTCAACCGAAAACCTATAGACTATTCAATTACGAAATCATCTACTCATGTGAGCCTATTTCTACGACTTCTCCCCTTTCGGTTAAAAAAGTCGCTAATTTAACTATAAGAGTATTAATCGACTAATCACATCGAATCAACAAATCCTAACTCGACTAATCAACATTCAATTGTTACCAATTGCAAGATCGAAGTGTCACTCTTCGATTATATCAATCAATCAAGCTCAAATTCATCAATTCCTAATAAAAATAACTTACATAAGCAAGAACAATTCAAGCCCGACAAATGCACGTTAAACGAGAACAATCATTCCCCTATCCCTAGCAAAAAGAATCAGCTATGTAACATGAATTCAGCACGCATAATCATTCTACTCAAATTAATCATTATTGATGACTTAAATAAGAGAAATTCTTACGATTAATCTCAATTCAAATGTCGAATCCGATACAAGCTTCATCCAAGAGCATGAACAAAATCTAGGTGAAAAATGGAAAATAAAGATAAAAAGAAGAAGAAAAATGGAGAAGAAGAAGAGAGAAGAAGGAGAAGAGGGAGCTTTTTCGTGGTGTTCTCAGGACCTAGGGTTTTCACCCACGGTCCAGAGTCAATTTCTTTTCGCCTGCGTCGAATATATATATGCGTGAAGTGTCGCGCTGTGAAAGGGAGTCGCGTCGTAAGAATATGCAGTCGTCGCGCCGTGCCGGTGCTTCGCGGCGTGATGAGGCCTAATGTCGCGGCGCGAGGTGCTGCCGCGGCGTGGAGAAGGACGGTGTGCTATGTCTGTCGCAGCGTGAGGAGGCAACGCGGCGTGACGGTAGAGGACTTCTACGGCGCGCCATGCGCCGCGGCGCTGGAGTCATCTACTCTGACGGGGTCGAGACAGTCACGCGATGCGGAAAAGCAGGTCTTCACAGCGGCGCGGCAGAGGTAGAGTTCGCGGAGTGGCAACAGGCGCAGCGTGACAGCATCGTCCTTCACGGCGCGGAGGTGGCGCAATGGTGTGCTGGGCGTAGGAAACATCAGGTGTCGCGGTGCGGCGGCTGCAGCGGCGCGAGGTGTGATTCTGGTCGTTCGTTCAAGATGTGGCGGCTGCACGGCGCCGGTGAACATCTGAGGGGCTAGTACGAGCTTGGACCGCATGCATGTCATCACGTTTCGGGGTCGTTCGGGTTCGTTCGATATCGGAATTCGATTATGTTTGTTTCTGCGTACTCCGATCGAAATACCCTCTTTAATCATGTTCGTTCGACACATTAATCGTAAAAAAATAAATCCTCTCGAAACCTATAGCCTGCACACCATAAACAAAGAAAAACCGAAAAAACACCGAAAAACACAAGAAATACTCAAATAAAGCAAAACACTAAATAATCCATAAAATAAACTAAAACTCGACCAAACGACCTAAATGGGGGAAAAAGAATGGAAAAATAGCAAGGAAAAATGCAATAAAAATTGGACAAACAACTCCTTCACACTTAAACTTTTGTTCGCCCCGAACAAAAAGAAAAGAAAAAACACAAGAGAACGAGCATGAATAATAGCTTCAAATAAGAAAAGTTTCAAATTAATTGACTTAGCCGAGGAGAATTCAAAAGACCAATAAAACACATCTCAATTGCAACTCAAATTATACGCATTGAAAAGACATACTCTGAAGCATGGAAATATCATATATAATGCCTCACTCAGTTTCTGACATGGATGTGAAATGGAAGCACTCAAATTGGTCAGCAATCAAGTTTCAACATAAGCTTGCTTATTGTCTAGTTCATACTCTAAAACAATCAAAGCACATGGACTCGCAAATCAAGAGGACTTTGGGCTCAAGGCAAGCACTTGGGTAAGGGAAGGTCGAATATAGAGATAAAATGGCTAACATGAACAATCATACTCTCGAGCACATAACTACTCGAATATCTCGCCACCTATCCATAATCAACACAAAACTGATCAATCCCCACCAAAATTCCATACACATTAGTACATGCTCAAGAATAATTGCAAATGAAATGCCTGACGATAATAATTTTCTTTTATTTTTTCTAGGGGATTTTTTTTTTATTTTTTTAACAAGAACGAATCGTAAGGACGACATTCCCCAGGTTTAAACATTGGAGGTCATCCAAGTGTCTTGGGGTGGTTTCTCAATACTCATTACCCATCAAAATAAATCGACAAGTAAGAGGAGTAGAATCCTCTCCATTCGTCTTGCGACTCCCCGATTTATTTACTTATTTTTTTTTTTGTGTCAAGCACTACAAATGCAATTCAACCAAGTTCAACCACATTCAAACATATAGACGCTCCGTCATCATCATACAATATTCTGTCAAATCTCAAATATTTCGAATAAAACAGTTGACAAGGAACATGGCTAAAGGCTCAACGGGCTACTCATGACAATATAACTTTGAGGGTCAATGAAAAAGGCCAGAACAAGCAATGTCAACGAAATGCCTCAATCATTTTCACGAACCACAACTTATATCGGTTCATTTCAAAACAGACTCAAAGCAAATTTTGATCAACAAAATTCCGACCAAATCTTACAAAAACAAAACAAGGCTCAAACCTCACAAGGTGTATAATGCCAAATCAACTCGACCAATCAAGTTCATCGAAATATGCCATCATGATCAACATCACATCTCCTCAACTTCATCAACTGTTATCAACGAAACTTAAAATTCACCAATATCCATACTCACAAGACACACAAAAGACCTTGATACTAGACCGGATCACCACATAAGCATGCGAAGTCCAAGTAGCTCCCCCACACTTAGAATGAGGCAATGACCTCATTGCTTCAACACAAACTAGGAAGTCAATACAAAGACTTAGCAATATCATATAATGGACAAATACTAGATCCAACCCAAAACTTAAAACAACTGACTCAAGGAAAAGACAGACTAAAAAAAGCAGAAAGAGAAAAGGGTGTGCAAACCGAATATTCCTCGATGAGAAAAAGCATCACGATGCAAGTCTTTCGCCCATGCTCCAATCCCCAATAGATACGTCCTGCCCAGAAAAACCACACAAACTCCAAACCTCCCATTATTCAAAGATAAAAGAAAAGGCATAAGAGAAAATGAACAAGAAAGCAATAAATATCACTTGGGTTGCCTCCCAAGAAGCGCTTGTTTTACGTTATTAGCTTGACGAAACCTGAAAAGAACTCATCCGGGGTCCAGAAAGAAGTGACGATCGTGCCACACCTTTGTATTCTTGAGAAGTGGCAGTGCTGGCACTAAGGCCAGAAGGCAGGCACGGGTGGCTCGGGTAGCAATATTCTTTTGGAACTGGGCATGGGAGCAAGGTGGGGTAACGAAGTGGCCTAGAGCTCTCTTCAACGAAACTCCATTGTCAACCAATGGAAAGATAAGAACATCTGTGGAGCATAACAAGACCACTGGGCCATTCTCGATGGGTCATGACGGCTCAAATTAGGGACTCTCGAATGCGGGCTCAGAAGTTACCTCCATCAAAATATCACCCTCATCTGCTGGGAGCACATCCTCCTCTTTTTCCGTCTGGCCCTCGTAAATCCGATAGTTAGTGCTCAAGGTCTCATCGACTCGTGGCTTGACGAATTGAATGTGATTTATTATCCCATTGAGCTGGTCCACTATTCGGGTACATCCATCCTCAATCTGCTCTAGCCGAGTTGCTTGGGCCGCCACACTAGCAAGGATGAGGTCGAGTTTTTCATCGCTCGTCAAGGTATCCTCTCGGAGTTCACCCATATATGTAAACTCGTCTTGCATGATGGACTCGGGATAGAAAACAAGGTCCTCTATAACTTGAATGTGCTCCACTAAGTTCGCGATCTCGCCCTCAAGATTGCTCCTACGGGCTTCTTGAGATTGCAAAAGAGCGAGAACCCAATCAAGTTTTTTATTGTAGGTGGCCTCTTTTTCACGAGCTACTTTGGATTCTATAAAATCAAGAATCTGGTCGAGCTTCTCGTTAAACTTGTTGGACTCATGCATCTGCTCGACCGGAAATCAGTTCCAGCACTGCTCGGAAGAGTATGGGTGTGATTGGGTGTAGTACCCGACACAATAACTCGGCTCACTGTTCCAAGAGGGGTAGTGCGGGGAGGAATAGTCGTGATTGAACTTCATATCCCTGCACAACAGAAGAAAACAACCCAACGTAGCCACGAAAAAGAGAAAACAAACAAACCAGAAACAAATAGACAAAAAGAAAACAAAGAAGCACAAAAGGAAGAACTAAAACTCGAAAATACAAAATAAAGAGAAACACAGAAAATAAAATCAATACCAAGACCAAATATCCTACATATCTTCCCCGGCAATAGCGCCAAATTTGTTGTTGCACAAATTGTTTTTTTATCGAGTACCGAATCGAAAGATTCATTCCCCGGGTTAATCTAACGAGGAAAGAGGTTCGGAATTTAGTTCTGATATCGATAACACATAAAAGCAAAGAAAATCCTAAACATACTAATCAAATAAGGATGGATGAAATATCAGCTAAGGAATAACATAAAAATAATAATCTACCTAAGAAATACGAACGGAACAATGAAAAAGAAGCTAGGGAGTCGGGGATAATTAATTCACGTTCTAGCAAAACCGGGCAATCAATTGTTCGGTTCAAGATTGACACTCTCGTTTAGACATCTAGCGGTTCACTCCCAATAACTCTTCGTAACAAGGGATTGAACATAGACGTACAAGCTCGAGCACACAATACGGGCCAACTATCCCAATCTCAATAACTTTTCGTAACAAGGGACGGGTCATCGACTCGCACGTATTTCAACCGAAAACCTATAGACTATTCAATTACGAAATCATCTACCTCATGTGAGCCTATTTCTACGACTTCTCCCCTTTCGGTTCAAAAAGTCGCTAATTTAACTAGAAGAGTATTAATCGACTAATCACATAGAATCAACAAATCCTAACTCGACTAATCAACATTCAATTGTTACCAATTGCAAGATCGAAGTGTCACTCTTCGATTATATAAATCAATCAAGCTCAAATTCATCAATTCCGAATAAAAATAACTCACATAAGCAAGAACAATTCAAACCCAACAAATGCACGTTAAACGAGAACAATCATTCCCCTATCCCTAGCAAAAAGAATCAGCTATGTAACATGAATTCAACAAGCATAATCATTCTACTCAAATTAATCATTATTCATGAATTAAATAAGAGAATGAAATTCTTACAATTAATCTCAATTCAAATGTCAAATCCGAGATACAAGCTTCATCCAAGAGCATGAACAAAATCTAGGTGAAAAATGGAAAATAAAGATAAAAAGAAGAAGAAAAATGGAGAAGAAGAAGGGAGAAGAAGAAGAAGAGGGAGCTTTTTCGTGGTGTTCTCGGGACCTAGGCTTTCACCCACGGTCCAGAGTTAATTTCTTTTCGCCTGCGTCGAATATATATATGCATGAAGTGTCGCGCCATGAAAGGATTCGCGTCGTAAAAATATACATTCGTCGCGTCGTGCTGGTGCTTCGCGAAATGATAAGACCTAGTGTCGTGGCGCGAGGTGCTGCGGCGGCGTGGAGAAGGACAGTGTGCTGTGTCTGTCGCGGCGTGAGGAGGCAACACGGCGTGACGGTAGAGGACTTCCGCGGCGCGCCATGCGCCGCGGCGCTGGAGTCATCTGATCTGACGGGGTCGGAACAGTCACACGACACGACAAAGCAGGTCTTCACAGCGTGGGAAGTCACAACGGCGCGGCAGAGCTGGAGTTTGCGACGTGGCAACAGGCGCAGCGTGGCAGTATCGTCCTTCACGGCGCGGAGGTGGCGCGATGGTGTGTGCTGGGCGTAAGAAACATCAGGTGCCGCGGCGCGACGGCTGCAGCGGCACGGGGCACGATTCTGGTCGTCTGTTCAAGATGTGGCGGCTGCACGGCGCAGTGAACATCCGAGGGGCTGGTACGAGCTTGGACCACATGCATGTAATCACGTTTCGGGGTCGTTCGGGTTTGTTCGATATCAAAATTCGATTCTGTTTGTTTCTGCATACTCCCATCGAAATACCCTCTTTAATCATGTTCGCTCGACACATTAATCGTAAAAAAAAAATAAATCCTCTCGAAACCTATAGCCTGCACATCATAAACAAAGAAAAACCGGAAAAAACACCGAAAAACACAAAAATACCCAAATAAAGCAAAACACTAAATAATCCATAAAATAAACTAAAACTCGACCAAACGACCTAAATGGGGGAAAAAGAACGGAAAAATAGCAAGGAAAAACGCAACAAAAATGGGACAAACAACTTCTTCACACTTAAACCTTTGTTCGTCCCGGACAAAAAGAAAAGAAAAGACACAAGAGAACGAGCATGAATAATAGCTTCAAATAAGAAAAGTTTCAAATTAATTGACTTAGCCGAGGAGAATTCAAAAGTCCAATAAAACACATCTCAATTGCAACTTAAATGATACGCATTGAAAAGACAAACTCTGAAGCACGAAAATATCATATATAATGCCTCACTCAGTTTCTGACATGGATGTGAAATGGAAACACTCAAATTGGTCGGCAATCAAGTTTCAACATAAGCTTGCTTATGTCTAATTCATACTCTAAAACAATCAAAGCACATGGACTCGCAAATCAAGAGGACTTATCGGGCTCAAGGCAAGCACTTGGGTAAGGGAAGGTCGAATATAGAGATAAAATGGCTAACATGAACAATCATACTCTCGAGCACATAAATACTCGAATATCTCGCCACCTATCCATAATCAACACAAAACTAATCAATCCCCACCAATATTCCATACACATTAGTACATGCTCAAGAATGATTGCAAATGAAAGGCCTGGCGATAATAATTTTTTTTTTTTTTTTTCTAGGGGATTTTTATAACAAGAACGAATCGTAAGGACGACATTCCCCAGGTTTAAACATTGGAGGTCATCCAAGTGTGTTGGGGTGGTTTCCCAATACTCATTACCCATCAAAATAAATCGACAAGTAAGAGGAGTAGAATCCTCTCCATTCGTCTTGCGACTCCCCGATTTATTTACTTTTTTTTGTGTGTCAAGCACTACAAATGCAATTCAACCAAGTTCAACCTCATTCAAACATATAGACGCTCCGTCATCATCATACAATATTCTGAAAAATCTCAAATATTTCGAATAAAACAGTTGACAAGGAACATGGCTAAAGGCTCAACGGGCTACTAATGACAATATAACTTTGAGGGTCAATGAAAAAGGCCAGAACGAGCAATGTCAACGAAATGCCTCAATTATTTTCACGAACCACAACTTCAATCGATTCATTTCAAAACAGACTCCAAGCAAATTTTGATCAACAAAATTCCGACCAAATCTCACAAAAACAAAACAAGGCTCAAACTTCACAAGGTGTATAATGTCAAATCAACTCGACCAATCAAGTTCATCGAAATATACCATCATGATCAACATCACATCTCCTCAACTTCATCAACAATTATCAACAAAACTTAAAATTCACCAATATCCATACTCACAAGTCACACAAAAGACCTTGATACTAGACCGGACCACCACGTAAGCATGCAAAGTCCAAGTAGCTCCCCCACACTTAGAATGAGGCAATGACCTCATTGCTTCAACACAAACTAGGAAGTCAATACAAAGACTTAGCAATATCATATAATGGACAAATACTAGATCCAACCCAAAACTTAAAACAACTGACTCAAGGAAAAGACAGACTAAAAGAAACAGAAAGAGAAAAGGGTGTGCAAACCGAATATTCCTCGATGAGAAAAAGCATCACGGTGCAAGTCTTTCACCCATGCTCCAATCCCCAATAGATACGTCCTGTCAAGAAAAATCACACAAACTCCAAACCTCTCATTATTCAATGATAAAAGAAAAGGTATAAGAGAAAATGAACAAGAAAGCAATAAATATCACTTGGGTTGCCTCCCAAGAAGCGCTTGTTTTACGTCATTAGCTTGACGAAACCTGAAAAGAACTCATCCGGGGTCCAGAAAGAAGTGACGATCGTGCCACACCTTTGTATTCTCGAGAAGTGGCAGTGCCAGCACTAAGGCCAGAAGGCAAGCACGGGTGGCTCGGGTAGCAATATTCTTCTAGAACTGGGCATGGGAGCAAGTTTGGGTAACGAAGTGGCCTAGAGCTCTCTTCAACGAAACTCCATTGTCAACCAATAGAAGGATAAGAATATCTGTAGAGCATAGCAAGACCACTGGGCCCTTCTCAATGGGGCATGACGGCTCAAATGAGGGACTCTCGAATGCGGGCTCAGAACTTACTTCCATCAAAATATCACCCTCATCTGCTGGGAGCACATCCTTCTCTTCTTTCGTCTCACCCTCGTAAATCTGATAGTTAGTGCTCAAGGTCTCATCAACTCGTGTCTTGACGAATTGAATGTGATTTATTATCCCATCGAGTTGGCCCACTATTCGGGTACATCCACCCTCAATATGCTCTAGTCGAGTTGCTTGGGGCGCCACACTAGCAAGGATGAGGTCGAGTTTTTCATCGCTCGTCAAGGTATCCTCTCGGAGTCCACCCATATATGTAAACTCGTCTTGCATGATGGACTCGGGAGAGAAAACTCGGTCCTCTAGAACTTGAATGCGCTCCACTAAGTTCACGATCTCACCCTCAAGATTTCTCCTACGGGCTGCCTGAGATTGCAAAAGAGCGAGAACCCGATCAAGTTTTTTATTGTAGGCGGCCTCTTTTTCACGAGCTGCTTTGGATTCTATAAAATCAAGAATCTGGTCGAGCTTCTCGTTAAACTTGTTGGACTCGTGCGTCTGCTCGACCGGAAATCGGTTCCAGCACTGCTCGGAAGAGTATGGGTGTGATTGGGTGTAGTACCCGACACAATAACTCGGCTCACTGTTCCAAGAGGTGTAGTGCGGGGAGGAATAGTCGTGATTGAACTTCATATCCCTGCACAACATAACAAAACAACCCAACGTAGCCACGAAAAAGAGAAAACAAGCAAACCAAAAACAAATAGACAAAAAGAAAACAAAGAAGCACAAAAGGAAGAACTAAAACTCGAAAAATACAAAATAAAGAGAAACACAGAAAATAAAATCAATACCAAGACCAAATATCCTACATGCCTTCCCCGGCAACGGTGCCAAATTTTTTGTTGCACAAATTGTTTTCTTACCGAGTACCGAATCGAAAGATTCGTTCCCCGTGTCGATCTCACGAGGAAGGCGGTTCGGAATTTAGTTCTGATATCGATAGCACATAAAAGAAAAGAAGATCCTAAACATACTAATCAAATAAGGATGGATGAATTATCAGCTAAGGAATAACATAAAATTAATAATCTACCTAAGAAATACGAACGAAACAATGAAAAAGAAGCTAGGGAGTCGGGGATAATTAATTCAAGTTATAGCAAAACTGGGCAATCAATTGTTCGGTTCAAGATTGACACTCTCGCTTAGACATCTAGCGGTTCACTCCCAATAACTCTTCGTAACAAGGGATTGAACATAGACGTACAAGCTCGAGCACACAATACGGGCCAACTATCCCAATCTCAATAACTTTTTGTAACAAGGGACGGGTCATCGACTCACACGTATTTCAACCGAAAACCTATATACTATTCAATTACGAAATATCTACCTCATGTGAGCCTATTTCTACGACTTCTCCCCTTTCGGTTCAAAAAGTCGCTAATTTAACTAGAAGAGTATTAATCGATTAATCACATAGAATCAAAAAATCCTAACTCGACTAATCAACATTCAATTGCTACCAATTGCAAGATCGAAGTGTCACTCTTCGATTATATAAATCAATCAAGCTCAAATTCATCAATTTCTAATAAAAATAACTCACATAAGCAAGAACAATCAAGCCCGACAAATGCACGTTAAACGAGAACAATCATTCCCCTATCCCTAGCAAAAAGAATCAGCTATGTAACATGAATTCAACAAGCATAATCATTCTACTCAAATTAATCATTATTCATGAATTAAATAAGAGAATGAAATTCTTACGATTAATCTCAATTCAAATGTCAAATCCGGGATACAAGCTTTATCCAAGAGCATGAACAAAATCTAGGTGAAAAATGAAAAATAAAGATAAAAAGAAGAAGAAAAATGGAGAAGAAGAAGGGAGAAGAAGGAGAAGAGGGAGATTTTTCGTGGTGTTCTCGGGACCTAGGGTTTTCACCCACGGTCCAGAGTCAATTTCTTTTCGCCTACGTCGAATATATATATGCGTGAAGTGTCGCACCATGAAAGGGAGTCGCATTGTAAAAATATGAAATCGTCGCGCCGTGCCGGTGCTTCGCGGTGTGATGAGGCCTAGTGCCGCGGCGCGAGTTGCTTCCGCGGTGTGGAGAAGGACGGTGTGATGTGTCTGTCGCGGCGTGAGGAGGCAACGCGGCGTGACGGTAGAGGACTGCCGCGGCGCACCATGCGCCGCGGCGCGGCGCTGGAGTCATATGCTTTGACGGGGTCGGGACAGTCACGCGACGCGGCAAAGAAGGTCTTCACGGCGTGGGACAGCACAACGACGCGGCAGAGTTGGAGTCCGCGGCGTGGCAGCAGGCGCAGCGTGGCAACATCGTCCTTCACGGCGCGATGGTGTGCTGGGCGTAGGAAACATCAGGTGCCGCGGCGCGGGGCGCGATTCTGGTCGTCTGTTCAAGATGTGGCGGCTGCACGACGCGGTGAACATCCGAGGGGCTGGTACGAGCTTGGACCGCATGCATGTCATCACGTTTTGGGGTCGTTCGGGTTCGTTCAATATCGGAATTCGATTCCGTTTGTTTCTGCATACTCCCATCGAAATACCCTCTTTAATCATGTTCGCTCGGCACATTAATCGTAAAAAATAAATCCTCTAGAAACCTATAGCCTGCACACCATAAACAAAGAAAAACCGGAAAAAATACCGAAAAACACAAAAAATACCCAAATAAAGCAAAACACTAAATAATCCATAAAATAAACTAAAACACGACTAAACGACCTAAATGGGGAAAAAAGAATAGAAAAATAGCAAGGAAAAATGCAACAAAAATTGGACAAACAACTCCGTAGGTATCAAAATCAGTTTATCAATCTGACGTCACATCACGTCTAGCAAAAATATCTCAAAGTAACAATGGCAATACCAAAATGGTTCAACAGTTCATAATCATGCGGAAGGAAATAATAAAAGGGTCACTGTCATAGGAGTGAGTACAAAAACCACTTGGTCACTACTATGCACATAATTCATGAATACAGAAAGACATGTATGGTCACATCATGAACACAAATCAATCCAAATATCCCATCCCCTAATCAAATAAATACCCATGTGCACATCTCTATAAAGCTACTGAGTGTCTTCATATTGATTGCCTCCGCACAAGCCTTACATCGACATGCACTCAGTAGGAGTACCTGTCGACGGCAAGGCTCAGCCTTGGTCTTACAACGACATACATATCGAAAGCCTTCGGCCACTGTCCCGGTATTACATACGATATGGCCTTAGTACAGGATTTAGAAAGACTGCCCAAAAAGGGGCCCGTACCACGTAGACAGGGATAACCGTTCAACGGTCGATACAGCTCACATTGAAGGCTACATGGTTCACATGCATACACTGATCATACCAACCAAACAATACACATAATTCCCGACATAGATATTTCGAATAACCCATCTGAAAACAACATGAGGAATAGCATGGAACTGCTGGTAGAGTAAGAGCACGACTTGTCAAGCACCTACATTTATCAAGATAGTCTTATCCACTTGCTATCCTGACACTTAGAGTCTTTTTTTTTTCATTTTTTTTTTCAAACACTTAGAGTCATTCACAACCATTTTCACTTAGCCGAAACATTATCGACTAAGTGATTCATGGAACTTTAATGGAGTTTAGAACCTTTGGATTTAGAAACTAGACTTAAAAAACCAATTAAAAATTATTTAAAACAAACTCTACATGAAAAACGAGGTGAAGAGTCAAAGAGAAGTCAAACAGGTTGAGAAAAGTCAAAACATGGCTCGTTTGGTGCAGTCGGGGGCTACCGGGGCAAACTGGCGTGGGCCTGGGCTCTGGCCTGGGTATGGCCTGGACGCGCTGGGGCACTAGGCGCGCTACTGGTTGTGGCTGTTGGTAGTGGCCCGACAGACTAGGTGCAAATAATACTTACCGAGGTTTTGGGAGTTCGGATTCATTTCAAATTTTTACATATAACAAAGGACAAAAAAAAAAAAAACACGCAATTACACAAAAGATTGACCTCTAAACATCACCCTAACTCAGATAAATAATTTTTGCAAATTTAGCCTCAAAATCTGAAGTTAGAATTTCATATAGCTAGGGTTCGAATTTTTTCATTAAATTTGGACACAATGGCAATCACTCATAGAAAACCAAAACCTCAAAATTTCAACTCATTCCAGCAAGTATACGATTTTAATGATTTTAACAAGAAACAATCCAAAAATTGAAATCATCGTTCGCCCTAGATAAACATCAAATTTTGACCTGATATTTTTACCATACAAACCTCAATATCAGAGAATACACATATCACAATTTCATCTCATTTGCCTGAGAATTCGATTTTTCCAAATTTTTCACGTAATAACAGCATGTTTGACTTAAAAAAATACATAACTCACAAACTACACACCAAAACGACCCAAGGTCTTCACCATCAGATCAAGGACATTTCAAAGTTCCTATAACTCCAGGATTTTCGCGAATTTCACACGAGTCCTTCAATTTCAACAATAAACCGAAGAGACGACAACAATTCAACATATATATTTAACATATATACTCCAAATCACAAATAAACATCAAGGCATCATATATATATAGGGTAAAATACTTTTTCCCATCCGAACTATCACGGTTTTGGCGCATCACCATATAAACTATTTTTTTTACAAACCACCATATGAACTATACAAGTTTGTCAATGTGCCCCCTAAACCAGATATAAAAGTGATTTTGACTGAAAAAGCTGTTTGGTCACCATATGTGTCCCCTAAATACTTTTACAAACCACCATATGAACTATCACGGGTTTGTCAATGTGCCTCCTAAACCACTTTTATATCCGGTTTAGGGGCATATTAACAAATCCGTATAGTTCATATGGTGGTGTGTTAAAAAAAATAGTTTATATGGTGATGCGCCAAAACCGTGATAGTTCAGATGGGAAAAAGTATTTAACCCATATATATATATATATGTATAAACATAAAAAAATAAGTCCAGAGTAAGCCACCCATTATCGTACTCCAAAAGGGAGACGTGAAAACGGGGCAAGGATGGGTGCGGGGTTCTCGACAGTGGGGCTTGGCTAACGGGCGCGGGTGCTCTGTCTCACGGTCGCCTGCGCATGGTCACGGTGGTGATGGACGGAGATAAGTACAAACAATGGAGGAGTGAGGGTGGACTAGGGCCTGCACTCGGTCGCACGGAGAAGGGATGTCGTCGTTGAGCCTCTCGTGCGGGAGGGGAGCTACTGTGATGGCGTTGCGCGGCGATGCTGGCACCGCGGTTGGCGCGCCGGCATGGTCGAGTGAAGGTGGCGATCGTATATTAGGGAAGAAGAGAAGGGAGGAGAGCGGCTGGTGAGGGAGGAGGGTTTACGTGAAAAGAAATAGAGAGAAGGAAAGGGAGGACCTATTTATAAAACTAGGGCAAGTCAAAACTTGCCACACAAGGCAAGGAAAAAGTGGGTCGGGCGCGGGTGTGTGGGCGCGGGTGCATGGGGCGTTCGGCCGAGTTCTCCAATAGTTTGACTTTTAAAAATACTTAAGACTCAGTTCGATTTGATCGCAACGATATATTCAAAACAGATATAGGTTCGGACGACGATCGAAAATATAAAATCGAACAACACAAATAATATTATTATTCACGCAATAATATAATATTGGCAATTAATTCAATTAAAAATAATAATGCCAATAAAATAAATATCCAAAAAAATCCAATATTTTAACGGGGCACTACATTATACCCACCTTAAAAGAATTCTGTCCCCGGAATTACAAAGATAAATGAAAGAAATTTTACAATCAAGTACAAAGGGGAAAACATCAAAACATGAAATTTGGGTACTTCCTTCAAATCTCGGTCTCTCTCTCCCAAGTCGCCTCGTCCTCATTGTGCCTGCTCCACTGCACTTTGACGAGAGTAATTGCCTGGTTCCTCAGCTAATGGACCTTCCTGTCCAGTACGGCCATCGGTACCTCATCGTAGGTAAGGTCTCGCTCGACCTACAACTCGCCAAAGTTCTCCACATTCTCGGAATCACTCACATATCTCCTCAACATCGAGACATAAAACACATCGTGCACTCTCGAGAAGACAGGTGGTAGTGCCAACCGGTAGGCTAGGTCGCCGACCTTCTCGAGTATTTGGAATGGCAAAATAAAACGAGGTTGGAGTTTCTCCCTCTTCTCAAAGGAATACATGACTACCCACCTCAAACTGCATCTCCCTCCTCTTCTTGTCTCCAAGGGACTAATGCCGATCCTGGTCAACCTTGATCCTTCTCTGAATCAACTCAACCTGTGTCGTCATTTTCCTGATAATATCTAGTCCCAGAAGTCTCTTCTAGCCAACCTCGTCCTAGTATAAAGGGGACCTAACCTTCTGCTTGTACAAAGCCTCTTACGGCGCCATCTTGATCGATGCCTGATAACTGTTGTTATAGGCTAGTTCGAAAACTAGACATGTCAAAACGGGCCGGCGAGGCGGGCCGTCCCGCAGCCCGCCAAAACCCGCTATTTGGCCGGGCGGGGCGGGGCGGCCCGCCATCTTGGCAGGCCTCTATATGGCCAGCCCGGCCGACCCCTGACATGGGCCGCGGGCTAGGCGAGCTGGCCCGCTAAAATAAAAAAAAAAACATTAAAAGGGTCTATATAAGCCAACCCAAACTTTTTCCTCTTTTCTTTTTTTACCTTTTTTCTCAGCCCAGCCTATTTTTCTTTCCTTTCTTCCTCTTTTTATTGTTTCTCTTTCCCAACCCATTGTAGCAACCCACCGGCCACCATGTCCCGTTCTATTCTCCTATTTACTTCTTTTTCATTTGATCGTTTTCTTCATTTTTACCAGTCGGAGGCCCGTGCGTTTAGGAATTCAATCAAATTCGGCAAAATAGATCTAGAGATGGAAGCTTCAAATCAATTTGGCGACCTCCCGTCACTCTGAATCCCATAACCTCCGGTGACCTCCCGTTGTAGAAACCCTTCATTGGCTCTAATGGTGGCAGCGATCGTCCTTGGCCGTCGAGACGTCCTATTGAAGGAGACTTTGGCGGCGACAAGAGTTGAGAACCAAAGCCTTGATCTTTTAATCAGAGGTTTGATAATTTTAAGCCTAGTTGTGATCTTCTAAATATTATTTGTAGATCTTCTAAAAAGAGGCTTGATTATTCTTAATGGAATAGACTTAAATTCAATCATCATCTACATCTGATTTGGGCGACACGGTTGATGCAACCTGATAATTTTATTTATTTGGGCCCGCATCCATTACATATAGAAAATGTAGATGTATATATGTATTTTTATTTTTTGGTGGGCTAGCCCGCAGCCCGCCAGGCCCGCCCCGCCAAAACCCATGGCCCGTGTGGGTTAGTCCGTTTAGGCCCGCCGTTTGGCAGGCTAACAAATCTCTAGCCCGTCCCACCCTTTTAGCAGGGCAGGGCGGGCCGGCATGCGGGCTAAAGCCCGTTTTGACATGTATAGACCAAACTTAAGTACTCCTCCCAGGACACACCTATATCGAGCACAACCAACCTCAAGAGATCTTCTAGAGTCTGAATGGTACGCTCGGACTGCCCATCGGTCTGGGGGTGATAAGCAGTAATACACGATCAACCCATCCTCATGGCAAAGTGCAAGGCCATGCAAAACTTTTTGGTAAACCGAGGGTCTCGGTCGAACACAATCTCAGCTGGCACTCCGTGGAGTCGGATAATCTTGTCGATATAAAGTGTCGAGTACTGCTCCATCGCCATGGACATGGTCACGGGGAAGAAGTGTGCCAACTTAATCAGTCAGTCTACGATCACCCATATAGCATCTTTCCCGGACCTCGATGTAGGAAAACCCATCACAATGTCCATCGTGATCTTCTCCCCTTTCCACTAGGGAATACCTAGCGGTTTGAGCAGACCAGACGACCTTTGGTGCTCAGTTTTCACTTGCTGACACACTAGGCAACCATCAACAAACTTTGCCACTTGCCGTTTCATTCTTTGACACCAAAAGGACCCTTTCAGATCCTAGTATATCTTCGAGCTACCAGGGTGGGCGGTATACGGCGCAGTGTGAGCCTCTCGAAGAATCTCCTCTCGTAACTCCCACACCTTCGAAACACACAGTCTACCCTCGAAGACCAATGCACCGTCTGATGCGACAGCGAATCCCCCGACTCTGTCGGCTTCTATTAACTCTCTCATTTGTCGCAAGAACCGATCATTTGGTTATTCGTCGACTATCCTCTCCCGAAGAGTCGGGCCCATGACCAAGGCGGTCAACATACCACCGGCCGACGAATTCGACTCTATGGCCTCTAGCTGTAGCCACTCGAACTCCCCGAACTAGCACGTCCTGATCAGTTAACAAACATGATAGCTGAACATGACCCTTCCGACTAAGAGCGTCGGCAACCACATTAGCCTTCCCAAGATGGTAGCTAATAGTGAAATCATAGTCCTTGACCAGCTCCAGCCACCTTTTTTGGCGCATGTTGAGCTCCTTTTTGAGTAAGAATGTACTTCGAGCTCTTATGATCTTTGAATATCTCACACTTTCCTCTGTAGAGGTAGTGCCGCCAAATCTTCAAGGCGTGGACCACTGCAGCCAACTCAAGATCATGCATGGGGAAGTTCTGCTCATGAGGCTTCAGCTGCCTCGAAGCATACGCCACAACTCTCCCTTGCTGCATCAAAACACAGTCCAAATTCATCTTTGAATCATTACTATGAATCGTTTGTAGTATCCTGCTAACCCTAGGAAGCTACGAATGTCACTAGCATTTCTTGGTTTCTCCCGCTTGCTCACAGCCTCTATCTTTAGAGATCTTCCTCAATGCCTCTAGCCATCACGATATTGCCAAGGACTGCCACACAGTCGAGCCAGAACTCACACTTCGAGAATTTGGCATACAGCTTCTCGTGGCGAAGGGTCTTTAGCACTATCCTCAAATTCTCTTTGTGATATTCTATGTCCCGAGAATACACCAGAATGTCGTCGATGTACACAATGATGGACTGGTCCGGATATGGATGGAAGACCCTATTCATAAGGTCCATAAACACTGTCGGAGCATTGCACAACCCAAACGGCATCACCACAAACTCATAATGCCCGTATCTGGTTCGGAATGCAGTTTTGGAGATACCAGACTCCCTTATCTTCAGCTGATGGTATCTAGATCTCAAGTCAAACTTAGAGAAAACATTGGCTCCCCTCAGCTGGTCAAAGAGGTCCTCGGTGCGGGGAAGGGGGTATGTGTTAGTGTTATATACTGAAAGCTTGTCTTTGGATGATATTACACTTTTACCCTTTATGAATGAGAAACATATTAGATTAAAAAAGTTCTACGTTCTGTTGTTTTGCATTAGATAGTGTGGGTCGTCATCGGGCGAACCAAAGATCATGCTATCAGTTACTCGCGAAATAAGAATAAGTGGTTCACAACCCAGATGGACATGAACACTCCATCGCGAATGGTTGTAGTGTCAACTGTACAGTTTGTCTTGACTGATTAGTTGCACTAGTACATTTATGTATTAAACAGGATCCCAGAGAGGAGCATGTCTTTTTATATTGATCGTCGTAAACGAACTAGGCCTCGGTTAATTACTGCGTACTCTTAACCCGTAAGATATTAAATAGACATATATGTGTAGTATTTATTACTTTGATTCACATGGGTGAGGCTTAGTGAACTGGGCCAATAGACCCGCTGTCTTGGGTAATATTGCTACATGTAGGATGTACTTTTAGGATATTTACAATCACCATGTGCGTTAGTTTAATGATGTCCCCAGAGTGAGTTCATGAACTAGTGATCCTTAGGAGATTAAGATTAGGGCTCATTAATTAATTAAAATACTTGTGGACCAAACCACTTATTTTAATTAATTAAATAATATTAAATGGGTCACCAACATAATATTATTGCACTCCCTTTTCTAGCCCAATTTACAAGTGAGACTCCAATAATAATTACTTGATTTATCTCCCCATGTCTAAGATATAATTTCCATTAATTAATTTGATTACTGACAATCAAGAATTAATTAATTTATTATTATTTCACCGAAGCTAGCGCTCGTTCATCACATTATTACTATGCCGGAATTTAATCCACCTGCAGGGTTTAGCATGTAGCTCTATATATACATCATTAAGCTCATGGGAAGAGAAGAGAATTCCACATCTTGGAAATCTCGCCCCACGCATCTCTTCTCTCTCTCTCTGTTCCTATTCTAGCTTTATCTTCTTCTTGTTGTTCCACTGGTACAAGATTATGATGTGTTTGAGATATACAGTAGAAGAACTTTGGGTAAAGTGAGACGAAATATATTTTGTCGTACAGATCTAACCATAGGTCCGATAAAGACGTGCAGCATACCCAGATGACCGTCTCGACGAGAGCTTTCCAATGTCGTCCAGATTGCCGCCATCCAACGCCAGACGGGCCCTCACACGCCGTCGGAAGCTCCCAGGACTGCAACTTGTCTTCTTCCATTTTTGCACCCATTTTATCCGGTTTTTGATCCGATCTTGTTCGTGCAACCCTAGGACGCGATTTGTAGTCTAATTTTCATTGGTGTGCGGTGTACGACCATCCAAAAGATCAGCCAGATCGCCATAAATTTTAAGCCGTAAGTTCTCTATGCAAACCTTTAAATCCGCTGCGCATAGGTTTACGTTATGCTAATGAATTCGTGATTTGTGCATAACGATATCTTCATTGATCCCAATAGTATGTGTTCTTACCAGTAAGATTGTTCAGATCACGGTAGTCAATGCTTCGCATCGACCCATCCTTCTTCTTGACAAACAGAACGGGCGCTCCCAGAGATACACTTGCTCGGACGAAACAAGATTAAGTGACTCCTGAATCTGGGACTTGAGCTCTTGCAGCTTATTTGGGTCATACGATAGGGTGCCTTCAATAGGGGACCGGCTTCGAGCATTAAGTCGATCATGAACTCGACCTAGCGATCTGGTGGTCCTCCTGGCAACTGCTCTGGAAACACATCAAAGTACTCGCATACAATCGAGACCCTCTTTGGAGTCCTCTCGGTATATTCATTCACCATACTCACTAAGTAGCCTTGACAGCTACCCTTGTAAAGACTCCTTATCGCTTTAAAAAAGAAATGATTCGAGGCATGGTCTTCGATTTCACCCCATAGAATAAGATTGGCTGGTCATCATTTCAATAGATGGTCACTTCTTGCTCCTGGCATCGGATGTCGGCTCGATAACGAGTCAGCGAGTACATGTCGAGAATTACATCAAAGTCACACATTTCAATGACATAGGTATCGGCCTCCAAGTTCTCCCACCAATATTGACTCGCAGACCACGGATCATCAAATCGGTAGCAATCGTCTTTCCTGAGACTAGACTAACCTCTAGAGGGTCGACCTTACACACGTCCCTAATTGCTAGTGCCTCGAAGAAACAAGAAGAAATAAAGGAGTGTGTGGCACCGATATCACACAAGGAAAAATGGGTACATTAGATATAGAAATCATGCCAGACATGGTACCTGAGTTGTTGGCGGCCTCATCACGAGTAAGGGTATAGACTCAGGCATTACCTCCTGCCCTCTGCTGGAATGGTGGTGGCGGCTGAGGAATCTGCTACTGAGGTGGTGGAGAAAGCTGCTGCTGTTGCGGGTAAGGCCCTTGTTGTGGCCTCGGGGGTTTAGGGCACCTATTGGCGAAGTGTCCAGGGCGTTGGCAGTTGTAGCAGAGTTTCTGGCATAACGACACTATCTGTAATAGAGTCTGCCACAAGTAGCACACTTCGGTGGCTGGTTCTGTGTAGTGTCACGTCTGTCCGAGCCTCCGCATTTCCCTTTCTTGTTGTCCCAGCGGTGGTTGACTTTTCTCTTGCCCGAACTAGAGTCGGGTTGAACTGCTGTGACGGGCTAGACCAGCTGAGTGTCCTGATAGGATGGAACAGTGTGAAGAAGATATTTGTAGCCTTCTAGCTGCTGGGCACAGATCACCTCTCCTCATATGGCAGGTTTTCGTGACTGGTCAATAGCAGACAGATATCCGGGCGAAGTCCGTCCCGGAACTTGGTAGCTTTCTTGAGATCGGTGTCCACCAAATGTGAAGAAAAGGCACTTATGTGATCGAACTCTCGCTCGTATACATCCATAATCTGGGCACCTTGGCGGAGATCCTAGAATTCCCTCTCCATACGGGTCCGGTAGTTATGTGGGTAGTACTTTTCCAGGATTATTTCTTTCATCCTCTCTCAGGTGAGGTTAGCCAGTTCATTCAGCCTCAACCTCCAGTAATCGGACCACCAGGTGGCGGCATCTCCATCCAACTGGAAGCAAGCACAAACAATATGCTGCTCGTCGGTGCAGAATAGTAAGTCAAAGATCCGCTCAATCTTGCAAATCCATTCGACTACTAATAGTAAAATAGATTTCATCCGGGCTCCTTCAACTCGAACAACCTCCGTACCTGCAGAAACCAACGCCGGGAGGGGTCCTGGCGTCGGGCCTCCGACGCCTAAGTCAGTACCCGATCTAATAGAGAGAGAGAGAGAGAGCAGTAATGAATGAATGGAGGATGAGAGAATGAGATACCTTAGCCCCTCTTATAAAGGGAGTGTACCTTTTGAGCCCAAGTTGGGCTTGGCCCATGCCATTATGCTTTATGTATTAGCCCATTTGTGGACTTATTCCCCAATATATTTCGTCCAATCCAATAAAGTCGATCTAGTATAATATTCTATATCAGCTGCGGCAGTGGGCCCTTCGACTTCTGTAAAAGCCGGTGGGCTAAGCCACTGAAATTGCATGACTATATGGAGATGATGGTCAACCTGATTAGGAGCAGGCTGTCGTGGAGGAGGCTGCTGAGGGGGAGGTTGTTGAGGGGGAGGTTGCTGATTGCGAGTTCCTCGCACCATTGTTCTACATTATATCAATCGAAAAGGTTTAGCATGAGACTAAGTCTCTAGAGTTCAACAATATTGAAAGCAAGTGTGTTTCCTAAGCCCCGAATAATACATTATATTTCGTAATATCATAGCATAAGCTACATCATAATTATCACTTATACAAAAACATACCTTGAGCTAGCACGACACGACGTATGCGAGTGGTTTTAGACAATTCATAAACACATAATCACATATTTTACATATAGCAGTCTACAGAAATGTAGACCCGCTCTGATACCACATTGTAACGCCTCATTTTGATTTAAGAAATAATCCATGGGTTATTCAAAAATCAAGATAAAATTTTCTAATTTCATTTTCGAAATCAACATTTATGGCATTACTCAACATCAATCATGTGTATCAATAATCCAATCATGTCAATAAATCATCATGTAAATGATCAACATGGCATCAAGAAACATATATTCAATTGACCAATCCATAGGTCACAATCAATAGCCCCGTAGGTATCAAAATCAGTTTATCAATCTGAAGTCGCATCACGTCTAGCAAAAATATCTCAAAAGTAACAATGGCAATACCGAAATGGTTCAACAATTCATAATCATGCAGAAGCAAATAATAAAAGGGTCACTGTCATCACATGACTGACCAGCACTCGTCTTCGCTCGTCGAACATGCCACCTGCTCAACCTGAAATTGGGGGGGAGGGGGAAGGGCATGGGAGTGAGCACAAAACCACTTGCTTACTACTATGCCCATAATTCTAAATACAGAAAGACAAGTATGGTCGCAACATGAACATGAATCAATCAAAATATCACATCTCCTAATCAAATAAATACTCATGTGCACATCTCTATAAACCTACTGGAGTGTCTTCGTATCGATTGCCTCCGTACAGGCCTAGCATCGGCGCCAACTCAGTAGAAGTACATGTCGACGGCCAATGCCCAGCCTTGGTCTTACAACGACATACATATCGAAAGCCTTCGGCCAGTGCCACGATCTTACATACGATATGGCCTTTGTACAGGACTTAGAGAGACTGCCCAAAAATGGGCCCGTACTATGTAGACAGGGATAATCGTTCAACGATCGATACAACTCACATTGAAGGTTACATGGTTCAAATGCATACATTGATAATATCAACCAAACAATACACATAATTCACGGTATAGATATTTGGAATAACCCACCTGGAAATAGCATGAGGAATAGTGTTTGTCCCATTTTTGTTATCTTTTTCTTTGTTTATTTGTTAGTTTTTACCCCCGATTTTAGGAATCTTTTATATTCTTTTGGTCCGCCAGTCGTTCGGTTCGAGTGTTTGCCGTTTATTTCTAGTTTATAATATTTTATGCTCTTTTGCTTATTTTCGTATGTTCTTCTTCTTTTCGATGGTGTGCAGGTTCAGATTATTCAACACGTGTTTAGAGAAAGAAAAACTCGAGCAGGTGCGTCCCGACCCTCAACACGAATCAGCCCGAGTCCACTGAGTTCCCAGACTCCCGCGCCGCGACAAGAAGAGAGCACAGTGTCGCGAGAGTCCCACAACCCCGACAGAGAAACTTTGGCAGGCACCGTGCCTCAGCGAACCCCGCGCCGCGACAAGAAGAGAGCTCCACGCCGCGCTAGTGCCACGACCCGAACAGAACCTCATGAGCATCAAGCGCCGTGCCGCAGCGAGCATCGCGCCGCGAAGAATTCTCTTTACACGTCGTGATTAAGCCGTGACCCCTCCATCTACTGCGCCGTGGCAGGCCTCGTGTCGCGGCGCTGAGAAGCCCAAATTCCAAAATGTTATTTTTTGCAACTTTACGGATGGGAATAAAAGGATATCGGGCCTAGGGCATCAGTACTTTGTATTTTGAATTCCTCTCTCGACCGAAAACATTTTCTTCTCTTCTTTTCTCTTCTTTCTCTTGGATTGAATCTTGTAAGGTGAAAAACCTCAAGATTTTGATTTTGGATATGGATTTGCTCATTGTTTTCGACGTTGGATTTCTTATTAATTGTAAGCATCTTTTCTTATTTATTATGATGTTGTGTGCTTGGGTTGATTTGTATTCTTGTGTTGAAATTGCGATGAGTGGCTAAATCGTTTGTTGGGGATAGGAGATATTCGTTTTGGTTCGATTGAGATTCATGTATGCTTGCTTACTTGTTTTGTGCGTCTATTCATTTTTTTTCAGTGTTTCTCTTCTTTTCGTGATTTCTTGATTTTTGTGTTTCTTTTGTTTCGTTTTCTTTGTTTAGTTGTAGTAATTTTCTTTGCTTTCTTTTTCCTTGTTCTTTTTCTTGTCTAACTGGTGCCCGTGACGGTTTTGTTGTTTTATTTTATGCATACCAGGAGTGGTCATGTGATCATCCCAAACGACGAATCCATCCATCGGGACCTGGGAGAATTATTGTCCAGTCTTGCTCCAAAATCTTCTCATCAGACAGCCAAACTGGCATGGCACGAAAAGAGAAAGAGGAGGAAGTGAATAATCCCCCCGTTATCTTCTTCGTGAGTTAGCTCAACCCGTAATTAGGCCAGTGACTTCGTGTATCCGGTTGGGTCAAGCAGCTTGAAACTACAAGCTGAAGACAATCCATTATAACCAACTCCCATCCTTTCACGGTTTACCCAACGTGGACCCACTCAACTTTATATGGGAGTTCTACAATGTGCTCCAAACTTTTCCACTCCACGGGCTTAACGAGGATCAGTTGAAGATGAGATGTTTCCCCGAGACGCTCAAGGACCGAGATAAGGCCTAGTTTATTAAACTTGCTCCAGACTCTCTTATCACTTGGGAGCAGGTGTACTCGAAGTTCATTGGGAGGTACTACTCCCATCAGAAGACTCAGGAGTTGCAGTCACAGATTATCTCTTTTGCCCAACAACCGAACGAACTACTCCATGAGGCGTGGAAACACTTCAAAGATCTTCAAAGACAATGCCCACACCACAACTTCACCCCAGCTCTCCTAATGAACAGCTTTTACGACTCTCTTTATCAGAATCTTCAGTACATGGTGAAAACGCAGCTGGTGGAGATATCAGGGCAAGGACGACAGAGGAGATGATGGATATTTTTGAGACGATGAGTTCTAACTCGTCTCAAAAGAGCAGTCGAGGAAAGAGGACAATGGTGAATGAAGCATACCCTAGACAGGACATGATGGCCCATCAGATAGTTGAGCTCACGGAGCAGATGCGGCTACTGAATGCTCGAGCAATTCAGCCAGGCCAAACCATGGCAGTTGATACATGTGGTGCGTGTGGAGTGCAAGGGCATAGGTCCGAAGTTTGTCCATTAGCATTCGATCAAGACTTTGGGTAGCAATATGCCGATGTCAATGCTCTTCGGGATATCAGAAACGGCAAGCCAACGACCCTATCTCCAACACATACAACCCGGGGTGGAGAAACCACCCACACTTCTCGTGGTCCAACAGCAACAACGTCCTACAGCCTCGTCCGAATTTCATGCAACAGCAACCCCATCCAAACTTCGCTCCCCAACAGTAGATGAGGTCGAATTACCCTCAACAACAACAACCACAACAAAAGCAGCAGAGGTGCCCAATGAGTGGAGTGCAAGCATAAGGGGCCAAACCAAGGTCGTCGAACCAAGATGACAAGCTGGATAAGATCCTTCAATTTATCACGAACCAGGACTCATCTATCAAGCGTCTTGAAACGCAAGTGGGCCAGCTTTCCACGAGAGTCGGGAACATGGAGGCCGAGTCAGATAAGGGAAAACTTCCGAGTCAGCCCGAACAAGCCAAGGCAATCACAGTACTAAGGAGCGGGAAGGAAGTTGACAACAAAGTAAAAATGCCCGAACTTGATGACCCTAAGCCGACCGACCAGCCCAAGGAAACCGAGGAGACCATTGAGGAGAGCACAAAGGCCGATTCAGAAAAGCCGACAGAGGGTTCAATGCTACACAAGTCCTCAAACCCATACAAGCCACGCATCCTTTTTTAAGTAGACTTCGAGACGAGAACCAAGAACAAAAATTCCGAGACCTCCACAACATGCTCTCAAAGATCAATGTCAACTTAGCACTTCTAGACATGATCAAGAACATGCCATCATATGTGAAGTTCTTCAAGGACTTGGTGACAAAGAAGAGGAAATTTGGAGATGGAGAGAAAGTGGTGGTTTATGAGGCAGGGAGTGCCATGCAGCATGATCTTCCGAAGAAAGAATGGGAACACGGGGGTTTCATGATAAAGATTGCTCTCTGGAATGGGAAAGAAGCTTCGGGAATGCTTGACCTCAGAGCAGGAATTAATCTCATGCCATTCTCCATTTTTCAATGGCTGGGTCTGGGAGACTTGAGGCCGACCCGTATGTGCCTACATCACTCAGAATGACAAACACTGGGAACAATGGGAAGAGAAGTAGTATGCCAAGTGCAGCAAATGGGACAACCAGTTTCATCAGTGGGACACTCGCTGGAGTTCTGGAGCTTGTCAACCTTCTTTACGTCCTTCGCCACCACCGGATGCACAGTGACATGTCACTATGCTTTATATGTTTTTCTTTTCTCTTTCTCTTTTATTTTGTACAGTTTATTTGCTTTGAGTCGGTTGCTTATGTGGTGCAACTCTCCCTTACTGACGATCGACAATGGGGACATTGTCTGATTTTAAGTGTGGGGGATTTTTTACGTGTTTATGTGGCTACGGGGTTGACCAGTCTAGGTTTAGGATTATTTATTTTTCGAGTCTATGTATGTTTTTTGATGTTGGACCAGTCTAGTTTTAGGATTATCCGCTTTTCGAGTCTGGACATTGGTGAATTTCAGGATTGGTTAATGATTGTTTAATGACATTGGAAAAATGTGATGATGATCTCAAGTGGCATATCTTTATGTGGCTTGGTTGTATTGACTAACACCTATACATATATACCTTGTGAGATTTGAACCATATTCATTTCTTGTGAGATATTGGTCTGAATATCATTCAATTAGAATTTGACTTGAGACTTCTTTGAAATGAACTGATCGGATTTGTGTGATGAGAACATGATTGACGCATTTCTTATATTATCTTTTATTTTTTATTTCTCGAGAATAACAGTCACTAGTCACCCTCTTTGAGCCTTGATTAATTTTATTGTTAACCTCTCGTGATGATGACATTGAGTTGCGGGTTAGAGTTGGAGGTGATGGTTGACTGAGTTGTAAATATTTCTATTTGATATAAAAAAAAAAGAAACCGAATGGATTATACTCCTAGCGCTCCATTCACTAATGTAGTGAATACGAGCCAAGAGTACGGGAAACCGGTCTATGACACTCGGGCAAAAAACCCGAAGGATAAACCTTGATAAATGTCCAAATGGTTCTCGCAAAAAAAAAAAGAATAATTGTTGGGATGATGTGTTGGCTTTGGAGTAGTGGGAAAAGAAAAAAGAAAAAATTCGGTTGATGTTGAAAGCCGGAAGAGTTCATGATCATGGGAAGATGATTGAATTGAGTTGAGTTGATTTTTATTGAGCCACCTCGCCTATATTTATCTTACCCGATCCAAAGAGCCTAAATTTCATCCCTTAAAGTCCTCTTGATTCTCTATTGCCTGAGTTTGGTTGATTTAGAGTAAAAGTTAGACGATAGGAAAACTTATGATTGATTTGATTGACGACCAATTTGAGTGAACTTGTCTTTTATTTGTGGAAGAAACTAAGTGAGACACTTATATCATATCTCCGTATTCGAGAGTCTGTGTTGTCAAATGACTAAGTTTATTGTCAAGGGTGTGTTCTTGAGGTCATTGAAATTCTTTTCAACTTAGTTGATCAATTTGAGACTTTTCTTGTTTTAAAACTGTTGTACTTGCTCGTTTGCTTGACTTTTTTTCTTTTATGATTTTTTAGAGATGAACAAAGGTCTTAGTGTGGGGGAGTTGTTTGTCCCATTTTTGTTATCTTTTTCTTTGTTTATTTGTTAGTTTTTACCCCCGATTTTAGAAATCTTTTATGTTCATTTGGTCCGCCAGTCGTTCGGTTCGAGTGTTTGCCGTTTATTTCTAGTTTTCGATATTTTCAGCTTTTTTGCCTGTTTTCGTATGTTCTTCTTGTCTTCGGTGGTGTGCAGGTTCAGATTATTCAGGACGTGTTTAGAGTAAGAAGAACCCGAGCATCTGCATCCCGACCCTCAACACGAATCAGCCCGAGTCCACTGAGTTTCCAGACACCGCGCCGCGGCGAGCCCTGCGCTGCGACAAGAAGAGAGCACCGCACCGCGAGAGTTCCACGACCCCAGCAGAGGAACTTTGGCACACACTGCGCCGTGACAAACCCCGCGCCGCGACAAAAAGAGAGCTCCACGCCGCACTAGTGCCACGACCCAAACAGAACCTCATGAGCATTAGGCGCCGCACCGCGATGATTTTCTCTTGCCACGCCGTGATCAAGCTGTGACCCCTCCATCTGTCGGGCCGTAGCAGGCCACGCACCACGGTGCCAGGAAGCCCAAATTCCAGATCTGTTATTTTATGCGACTTTATGAATTGGAATAAAAGGATATCGGGCCTAGGGCATTAAATTCATTCGGTACTTTGTATTTTGAATTCCTCTCTCGACCAGAAACATTTTCTTCTCTTCTTTTCTCTTCTTTCTCTTGGATTAAATCTTGTAAGGTGAAAAACCTCAAGATTTCGATTTTGGATTTGGATTTGCTCATTGTTTTCGACGTTGGATTTTTTTATTAATCGTAAGCATCTTTTCTCATTTATTATGATGTTGTGTGCTTGGGTTGATTTGTATTCTTGTGTTGAAATTACGATGAGTGGCTAAATCGTTTGTTGGAGACAAAAGATATTCGTTTTGGTTCGATTGAGATTCATGTATGCTTGCTTACTGTTTAATCTATTCGAGTTGTGCTTAATTTAGGGTTAGATGCTTGATCATCATTCTAATCTAATTAATCAATTTGTAGAACCGAAAGGGGAGAAATTGATTGAACATGGCTCGTCTAGAATAGGTTTGTTCGTTAATGTATTGTCTATGTATTAATTGTTTAGATAATAAATTGTACATGATTGTTCTCATGTTACGAACATTTATTGAGAACAAACCTCTAAACGAGTATGTTATTTGATCTCTTAACCGAGCGATTAAGCGCTTATTAATTGTGTGAGAACCATATACGAGTATCTCCGATTCCCTAACTTCCCCAACATCATTTGAATTTCGTTTGGAATTGGTAGTGCGTCTTGATAATTAAAAACCAGCAAATTTGAATTAGAGTGTTTAGGATTATTTTTCCTTTTTATGATTGAATATTTGCACGATTTAATCCGGCCAACCTTCCTTGAGAGACGACTCGATGTTCGAATCTTTTGATTTAACTCCGGTAAAAATACTTACAACAAATAGCACGGAACTACTGGTAGGGTGAGAGCACGGCTATTCAAGCACCTATATTTATCAAAATAGTCTTATCAACTTGCAATCCTGACACTTAGTCATTGATAACCATTTTCACTTAGCCAAAACATTATCAACTAAGTGATTCGTGGAACTTTAGTGCATTTTGGATCCTTTGGATTTAACAAATAGACTCGAACAACTAAATAAAATCATTTAAAACAGACTCGACTTGAAAAACAAGGTGACGGGTCAAAAATCATTTAAACTAGGGTTTTTCATTTCAAATTTTTACACATAACAGAAGACACAAAAACACACAATTACACAAAAGATTGACCTCTAAACACCACCCTAACTCAAACAAAATAATTTTTTCAAATTTAGCTTCAAAATCTGAAGTTACACGTTCATATAGCTACTAATCGAATTTTGAAATGAAATTTGGACACAAGGACATTCACCCAGATAAAACCAAAACCTCAAAAGTTCAACCCATTCTAGCAAGTACACTATTTTATATGATTTTAACAAGAAACAGTCCAGAAATTGAAATCCTCATTCGTCCTAGATAAACATTGAATTTTGACCTGATATTTTTACCACATAAACCTCGAGAATACACATATCAAAATTTCACTTCATTTGCCTCAAAATTTGATTTTTCACAAATTATTCAACTAACAGTAGCATGCTTGACTTCAAAAATCCATAACTCACAAACTACATACCAAAAAAACCAAAGGTCTTCACCATCATACCAATGACATTCCAAGATTCCTATAACTTTAGGATTTCCACGAATTTCGCACGGGTTCTTAAGTTTGAACAATAAACCGAAGAGACGAGAACAATTCAACATATATATTTAACATATATACTCCAAATCACAAATAAACATCAAGACATCTTATATATATGTATAAACATAAAAACTAAGTCCATAAAAGCCACCCTTTGCCGTACTCCAAATGGGAGACATGAAAATGGGGCAAGGCTGGATGCGGAGCGCTCAGAGGCGGGGCTCGGCTCGCGGGCGCAGGTGCTCCGTCTCCTGGTCACCCTGCGCATGTTCGCGGTGGCCTTCGATGGTGATAAGTGCGAATAATGGAGGATCAAGGGTGGACTAGGGCCTGAACTCGATCGCACGGGGAAGGGACGTCGCGGTTGAGCCTCGCGTGCGAGAAGGGAGCCGCTGGATGGCATTACGCGGTAATGCTGGCACCGCGGTTGGCACGCCGGTGTGGTCGAGTGAAGTTGGCGATCGAATATTGGGGGAGAAGAGAAGGGAGGGGAGCGGCTGGTGAGGGAGGGGGTTTACATGAAAAGAAATAGAGAGAATGAGGGGGAGGACCTATATATAAACCTAGGGCAAGTCAAAACTGTTGGAACACGCCGACGAGGCGGTCCTTCCCACGGATCGATATCGGATACCAAACACGTACATACATGATTTCGAATAACCCTAGGCATGCTCCTAAAGGACGAACAGAGAGTTACCTTGAAAAGGAGGTTTGATTCGATCTGAGCGACCTTCTAGTATGTGTCCCGACCACGCTTGGACGCCGGATGGACGAAGATCCTCCAAACGGTTGAAAGAAGCAGACTGCCCTCGTCTTTCTCAAACCCTTCTCGTTACTCTCTCCACGATGGTGGCTGGAGTATCTCACGAAATTGCTAGGGTATAAAACGTGGGAGGTCCCCTCCTTTTATAGAGGTCCTTGGGCCAGACTAGGGATCTCTTAGAAGGTATAGGGTTTGGGCTCCTTACAGGCCCAAATACTTATGTTTAGCCCAGAACACAATTTGGCCCGTAAATATTAATTCATTCCACTAGAGAATTAATATTGCACTCCCGTCCTATCCCGAAATGAATCAGGGCTTCTATTAGACTCGATATAATTCCCCGTGTTTAAGATATCGCACGTCCATTAATTATTAAAGCTTCTGACTGCTTTAATTAATTAATATCTTTTATTCCTTAAGTAGTACCACTCAACCTTATTATCGTACGGATTAAATCCACCTGCAGGGTTTATACGATAATCCTTATGAGTTCCTTAAGAGGACGTCATCAACCTGGATGTCCAGGACACGGTTCCCTAATGCCAATAAATAGATATCATGCAGATAATGTTGTTACCCAAGATACGGAGCATATTGAACCAATACTTGGTTCTCACCCATGGTAAATCAAAGTAACAGACAAACATCCCACATATCTAAGTATCACAGTTAGGGTTAAGAATTAGTAGAGTCACCGAGACCTAGGTTCTTCATGATAGTCAGAACAGAAGAACACGTCTCAACTGTGATCCATTCAATGCGACGCAGCGCACTAGTATAAACCAATAGCCAAGACAAGCTATATCCAGTTTATACTACAACCTAAACCGATAATCATGTCCATAACTATCTCAGTTGTGAATACCATTTATATCTTATAAGGGACCGACAATGTAATCTTCTGTGTGACTACTAACACACCACATTGTCTACAATATAAGATAATTGGACATTTAGCATACAAGCAATCATAAAGAATGCAACAATGTGAAAACATTTATTTCAGTCAAATGGGAAATCGAATAAATACAATCCAAAAGCTCACATAAAAGTTTGCTTTACTGTATACCCCAACAAAAACTTGCCACACAAGGCAAGGGAAAAGCGGGCCAGGCACGGGCGCGGTTGCGCAGGGCGTTCGGTCGGGTTCTCCAACAGTTTGACTTTCAAAAATACGTAAGACTCAGTTCGATTCGTTCGTAAGGATTTATTCAAAACGGATATAGGTTCGGACGATGATCGAAAATATAAAATCGAACGACACAAACAATAAAATTATTCACGTAATAATATTATATAGGCAATTAACTCAATTAAAAATAATAATATCAATAAAATAAATATCTGAAAAAAAAAATCAATATTCAAACGGGGCACTACAACATTCCCCACCAAAAAACCCTCATCCCCTCACCTTCTTTGGAAACTCCTTGTCTTTATTTTATTTTATACTTTTTTTGTAGGTTGGTCCTTCGGCGACATAAAATCCGGTGAGAAGAACTCCTGCGGCAACAAATCCGGTGAAAGAAGTGATTCGGACGTGAATTTTCTCTGGCGAAAATTGATATGTTTCAGGCAATATTTGTTATTTTTCCTGCCAAAATTTGAAGTAGTAAGTAATCTAGGTATTATATGAGGATTTTTGGAGTCTAAAAATCATCTTTAATTCTAATATTTCTGGTTAATTTGTCAAGGATTGAATTTTGAATATTGTTGTTCATATTTACCCTAAATCAAATAAATTGATCAGAATCTCTTTTTTATTGTTCGAGTATACGAAATTGATGGTATTGTTAGGTTATGTTATGTGTTATTCACCCTAAAACAAGAAAATAAGGTGGAAGGGGCACAAAGTGATATGCTAAGGAGTTGTACGTACAAAAATGAATTGTTTGTGTTTTTATGGACATTGGATCAAGGCTAAACGAAGTGTACACTCTTATATCTAAGAGGTAGCCGAATGTTAATTTTGAATCCGTCATGCTATGCTATATTGCGCCAAAGGAAAAAGAGAGTTAATTTGTCGGATGATGAGGATGTGAAAAACATGATTTGGTTACATGTTTGTCGGAAAGTAAATATTGTAGAGATACTTGCCACTGAAAGAAATGAAAAACCGGATGATGGAGTTCAATCCTTCCCGATGAACATGAGTAGTTAATGTTGCTTTCATAATATTAATGAATTTATTATTGAATTACGGTATAGTCGTATCATATCTTAGTTCACTAATTTTTAACTAGTTCCATTATTTATAAATCTTTGTATTATTTTGTCATGAACGTAGGGAAATTGTATGGTATGATGATTTCTCGGAGGGAGAACATGAGTTTTTGCAAGATAAATTGATCGATTCTTGGAGATCATTGATGTATTTTGTTTTTAGGCAGGTGTGTTGGCATGCGTCGTTTTTAGTCAGTTGTATTTTCTTTTCGGAATACATTTTTTGATGATACGTATGATATAGGATATTATATGCACAAGGCTAAACCGGTCTATTTAGCCAGTCGAGAGGATAAAACCAGGAAGAAGCCAAGCCAAGTGGCGGGAGAATCGATCACTCAGATAGTCGACCAAGCAGGTAGTCGACTACTCCATCGCTCGACTAGATAATTGATCGAGCAACCTATTCGACCTCATCAGGTCGATTGCTTCGGGGACTCAACAGTCGGCCTAGTCACAGGCGCGTGTAGGAACCTCTAATCAAATCTCAGAAGAATATTTACCCCATGTGCAGGGGGACACGTGTCGAGAATGCATTGGTGGATATCGATAACCACCTCTGACAGCTCCCCAACGCCCCCGCGTAACCTCTGACATGCGCGCGGTGTGTCAGAGTATGGATGGGAAGCTTGGGTAGCCAGCTCACCTTATCCGAGCAGCTATTAGGGCAGGTATCTCACCCTTATATAAAGGGGGTGAGACTTTCTCCCTTAACACATTGTATTCACTACTCAACTCCAGTATACTCATACACATACTGACTTAAGCATCGGAGGCTCTTCACCGGACACAAACCCCAGTGTGAGAGTTGTTTGCAGGTTTTCGGCGTTCTACTGGCGAGGGAAAGAACCGATCTACTCCAAACCGGGCCAGGACGCTTACACCTGCATTATTGGCGCCGTCTGTAGGAATTCTTGTTCGAAAGGTTGTGTTTGAAGTTCAGCTATGTCGGACAGAATTCCCAGAACTAACTTGCAGTCGACGTTTGACGATGCTTGGACGGCGACCAGGCCGATTGGACAAGGCCCTCCTCCGGGTTTCTCTGGCCCTTCACAAACGCCGGTCACTCCTACACCCGTCCTTCAAGGTGTGGGAGCATCGACGGTGATCCCTGGAGGAGACACCGGATCCAGTCACGCCCAGGAGGCTCGTGCAGCAGCTGCGGCGGCGATGCCACTGCCGCCGCAACCGAATCCAGCACTGGTGCAAGGAGGAGCGATGAGGCAGGGATGAGCGCCACCACAGGCAGTTGTACAAGCTCCCGGTCAGCAAATGGTGACGATGACCCGGGAAGAGATGCAGAGGATAGCGGCGGCCGCAGCGGCGCAGGCGGTGCAGCAAGTTACGAGCCACACATCTCTTGCCACCACCGCACCGACCACGGTGGCCGGAAACCAAGATGAGGATGTGTCCAGTTATGGAGAGGGAGGAGCTGGAAGAGATCGGGCAATGGAGAGAATGGCAGAACAGTTGCGCCAGTTGTAGGACAAGGTGGAGGGGAGGCCGAAGAGGAGAGCTCGAGGACATCCCTTTTCGAGGGAGATTATCGATGCTCCTTTGCCGAATAATTTTAAAGAGACCAACTTGATTTATGACGGGTCTTCTGACCCGTCGAGGCATGTGAGGACCTTTGAGAATATGGCTGTGTTGCATGGATATTCTGATTCTGTTTGTTGCAGGGCGTTTCTATCGAACTTGCGCGTAGGAGCACTTGACTGGTTTCATCAGCTACCCCCTGGGTCAATTGCGGATTTGGAGGATTTTGCCAGCAAGCTTACCAATCAATATTCGAGCGCGGTGGCGCATGAGAAAACGTATTTGACGTTGATGGCAATGAGACAGGGGGAGAAGGAGTCATTGAGGAAGTATGTTGCTCGATATAATCAGACGTGTTTGGAGGTGCACTCGGCCTCAGATGAAGTGAAGGCGGGAGGATTGATAAGAAGCCTTCGAGCACGGCCTTGCCGAACTTCCCTGGCAAAGACCCCTGCTCGATCATATGAGGAGGTCTTGAAGCGTTGCAGGAAGTATATTAATTTGGAGGAAATGGAGGTAGAGTTCGCAAAGTTGGAAAGGTCGGCTCGACCAGAGCCAAAGAAGGAGCAAAGCCCACCAAGAGGGAGGTCGCCGAGGAGGAGTTCGCCCAAGAGAAGTGGGTCGAAAAAGATATCACCCAGGAGGGAAAGTCGAGATTTGAAGCGAGAGAAGAGGCACGATAGGTGGCAGGGAAGGCCATTGTTATTCGAGAGACATAGGTATCATAATTTTACACCCTTGAGGAAAGATTTGACAGAGGTGGTCGAGGCTATGGAGTAGAAGATGTCGACCGAGGATGTGACGTGGCCGAAGACAAGTTCACAGGCCCGACTCGACCCCGGTCAGATATATATTGTCGATTTCACCGAGATTACGGCCATACCACAGAGAACTATAGGCATTTGAAGGATGAGATTGAAAGGTTGATTCGAGCAGGACATTTGAAAGAGTTTGTGTATCATGATAGGGCGAAAGGGAAAGGAAGGAGAAAGTGTCGGGATGATTCGGAGAAAAGGAGTGATAGAGATGAAGAAGGAGATGACGGAGAGGGCTGAGGTGGTCGAGGAAAGAAGCCGAGAAGAGATGGAGATAAAGGGGGCCAGGGAGGAGAAGCCCTGATGAAGAGAGGGACAATTTACATGATTTCCGGAGGGCCAACGGATGGTGACTCGAATAGGGCCATGAAGGAGCATGCTCAAGCTGTGAAGAGGAAAAGAGAGGAGGTGGGGATTACGGCTCGTATGCCGGTGATAAGTTTTAAGGCGGAGAATGCCGAGGGAGTGGTCCTACCGCACAACGATGCTTTGGTGATAACTGCGGAGGTTGCAGGCTTTGACGTGAAGAGGGTGTTTATTGATACCGGAAGTTCGGTAGACGTGATGTTCTATGACTGTTTTGTGCAAATTAATAAGGAGCTGAATATGGAGTTGAAACCGGTGACCACGACACTCTATGGCTTCAATGGAGGAGAGGTGGTGCCTATGGGCGAGGTAAGTTTGCCAGTGGCGTTGGGAGCGGGAGAGCAGATGAAGGTGCGTATGGTGAGGTTTGTGGTCGTAGGAGCTGAATCATCCTATAACATCATTATGGGGCGGATGAGCTTGAACGTGTTCCAGGCGGTCGTATCCACGTACCACATGACGATCAAGTATCCTGCGGGCGAAAACATAGGGGAGATTGTCGGGGATCAACTCACTTCGAGGAGCTATTACCAAACAACGGTGAGCAATAACAAGCAAATGGCAAAGAGGCAGGCCAAGTTGAAGGAGGAAGAGATTAGTCGACTAGGAGGGTCGAGGTCAAAAGAGGATAGGCAGAGAATGGAGAAGGGTAAGGAGAAAATGGATATCCAGCCAGGGGGTGAAGTTGAGGAGATTCAGATGATCGGGGGTGTGAGGAGAGGAGGTTCAGAATCGGGAAGGACTTGGAGGAGCCTATCCGATCGAGGCTGATCGACCTGGTTAGGGAGTTCGCTGATATTTTTGCTTATACGGCGGAGGAGTTGACGGGGATAAGTGCGGAAGTGATCGAACATCGGCTGAACATTGACCTCAGTGTGAGGCCGATGAAACAAAAAAGAAGGCACCATGGGGCGGAGATGGACAAAATCATTGAGAAGGAGGTCGAGAAGCTATTGGGAGCGGGGCATATCAAGGAGATCCAGTTCCCCGAATGGTTGTCGAATACAGTGATGGTGTCAAAGGCGGAGGGAAAATGGAGGATGTGCATTGATTTCCGTGATCTGAACAAAGCATGCCCAAAGGACTTATACCCACTGCCCAGAATCGACCAGCTGGTTGACTCAACAGCGGGGTGCGAACTGCTGAGCCTGATGGATGCCTCCCAAGGATATCATCAAATTCCCTTGGCGAGAGAAGACAGGAAGCGGGTGAGTTTTGTAACGAGTCGAGGAACGTATTGTTACGTGGTCATGCCGTTCGGCCTAAAGAATGCGGGCGCCACGTATCAAAGGTTGGTCGATAAAATTTTTAAGGAGCAACTGGGAAGGAACATGGAAGTGTATGTGGATGATATGCTTGCGAAGAGCAAGGAGGAGTTGGATCATGTGCGAGACTTGAGAGAAACGTTCTCAACATTGCGGAGGTATGGGATGAAATTGTCCAGCTAAGTGCTCTTTCGGGGTGAGGTCAGGAAAATTCTTGGGTTACTTGGTGACCAAGAGAGGTATTGAAGTAACTCCTGAGAAGGTTCGAGCCGTAATGGAGATGAAGCCGCCGACGAACGTTAAAGAAGTGCAGATCTTAGCTGGTCGAATTGCGGGGCTGAGCCATTTCATATCGAAGGTGGCGGAGAAAAGTGGCCCATTATTCAAAACACTGAAAAAGAGCTCGAAATTTTAGTGGACGGAAGAAGAGCAAAAAGCGTTTGAAGAGTTGAGAGGGGTGCTGGCTAACCTTCCCTTGTTGGCTAAAGAATTGGTGCTGTATATTTCCATCGGAGAAAGGGTTGTGAGTTCGGTGTTGCTGCGAGAAGGAGTAGCACAGTTCCCTATTTATTACGTAAGCAGGGTGATGCAGGGCACAGAGATGAGATACTCGGAGATCGAGAAGTGTGCTTTAGCTGTGGTGGTAACTGCTCGAAAATTGAGGCCTTATTTCTTGAACCATAAAGTGAAGGTGCGAACGAACATGCCATTAGGGGAAACACTCGGCCGACCATCGGTCTCTGGTCGATTAGTAAAATGGGCAGTTGAGCTGAGCGAATACTCTTTATCATATGAATTGAGGAGGGCCATAAAGGCGCAGGTGTTGGCAGATTTTATTCAAGAAGGTACTAAGGTCGAAAAGGAGTCTGGAGGAGTGTGGCAGTTATTCGCGGATGGGTCTGTGGCCAGAAGTGGGGCTGGATTAGGAATTGTCCTTGTTTCTCCTAAGGGCTATAATTTGGAGTTCGCAGCCAAAGTAGGGTTTAAAATATCTAATAATGAGGCTGAGTATGAGGCGGATATTAAAGGCCTGCGGTTAGCCATGGAGGGAGGAGCTCGAATGGTGCTGGTACATTCCGATTCCCAATTGGTGGTCGGGCAGTTCCAGGAGGGATTCGAGGTTAAAAAGGATCGAATGCAGAAGCATGTAGGTGAGACGAAGAAACTAAAGGAGGAGTTTGAGTCATTCGAGCTTATACCGATCCCTCGAGGAGAAAATGGTCGAGCAGACTTGCTAGCGAAAATTGCTCAAAGTTTGGTGGACTGTCGGAGTAGAAGTGTCACCCTATTACACTTGGAGAGGAGTGAGGTCGAGGCAGAAGTGGCAGAGATCGAAGAGGTGGAGGATTGGAGAGCCCCGATCTTAAAGGAGCTGAAAGAAGGGGCAATAAAGGTGGTGAGGAGATTTTTCGAGCAAGGAGACATTCTTTACAAGCGGTCGTACGCTGGACCGCACTTACACTGCGTAACCAAGGAGGAAGGCCGATATGTATTGAGAGAAATGCATGAAGGATGCTGCAGTGATCATAGCAAATCTGGAGCCTTGGTTGCAAAAATTCTGAGGGCAGGATACTTCTGGCCGACGATGAAAGAGGACGCGAAGATGATGGTGAGAAAGTGCTTACAATGCCAAAAGCATGGTCCACTTATTCACCAACCAGCAGAAATGATGACGATGATGAGTGCCCTTATACCATTCGCTCAGTGGGGGATCGACCTGGTGGGGCCGATGCTGCAAGGAACTGGGCAGAGGAAGTTCTTAATCGTGGCGGTAGACTATTTAACAAAATGGGTGGAGGCTGAACCTTTGGCAAAAATCACGGAGGAGAAAGTAATCAAATTCTTATACAATAATATTTGCTGCAGATTCGGCGTTCCTAAAGTATTAATCTCCGACAATGGCACTCAGTTCAATGGCAAGCGGATCCGGGCATGTGTGAGAATATGAAAATCGAGCAGTATTTTGCATCTGTTGCTCATCTGCAGGCTAACGGCCAGGTCAAAGTAACTAACCGAATCATACTGAATGGACTGAAAACAAGACTGGAAAAGGCCTCAGGGGCGTGGGTGGACGAGTTGAGCTCAGTACTCTGGGCATATCGCACAACTCCGAGGTCGACAATAGGAGAAACGCCCTTCAGTTTAGCTTATGGGATGGAGGCATTGCTGCCGGTCGAAGTCGAGCTATCATCACATAGGTCGAGCACATATGATTTGGAGCAAAACAAAGACTTAATGGTGGTGGCTTTGGACAATATTGAGGAGCTGAGGGGGAGAGCCGCAGTCAGAGTAGAGGCGTACAAGCAGAGGATGCGAGCGACTCATGACAAGAAGGTGAAAGTTCGCAGACTCCAAATAGGCGACCTGGTTTGGAAAAGTGTCGATGTGCTCAAGCATGTGGAGAAGCTAGAGCCGAACTGGGAAGGGCCATACCTGGCCGAACGAGTACATGCAGGAGGAGTGTACTCGCTGAAGGATGCCGAAGGCCGATCACTTGCCAGGTCATGGAACATAGCTAATTTGAAAAAAATATTATCTGTAAAATTTTTTGCTTTTTTCAAAGAAAGCTAGAAAATTCGAACAAAGATGTAAATCGCAAAGTTTGCCCAAAAGTCAATGAAGTTCAATTATTCTTCTGATTTTACTCGCTTTATTGCAAATTTTCTTATGCTTGGAGTGCTGGTATAATTTGGATGACAAGATGTATGTGGTGTGGTCTGACTGGGAGGTCACTTGTTTAGAACATCACTTGGGGTGGGTGGTTGGTCGAAGACCTCCTGTTTAGAACATTCCTCGCGGGTGGGCAAGTGTGAAGACCAAAAAACCCACCATGACTAAGGCCCTCGGGCTGGGTGGTCACTTGTTTAGAACATCACTTGGGGTGGGTAGGTTGGTCGAAGACCTCCTGTTTAGAACATTCCTCGCGGGTGGGCAAGTGTGAAGACCAAAACCCACCATGACTAAGGCCCTCGGGCGGGGTGGTCACTTGTTTAGAAAATCACTTGGGGTGGGCAGGTTGGTCGAACACCTCCTGTTTAGAACA
>CACSLK010029771.1:585632-611278 GCA_902706635.1 Striga hermonthica | reverse complement strand
AAAAAAAAAAAATCCTGACCCGCATGAGTATAAACTGTGAACGGTAATCACCAAAAAACTTTGCATGTGATTAAACTGCTAAATTCTCCACCAATGTGAATATAAGTGGTTAAACTATTAATTTTCCCACTAAGGTGTTATGTGGTTAAACCTAATACTCTACTTTGTCTAAAGTAGTTAAAGAATAGTCACTCCTGGCCCGCATGAGTATAAACTGTGCACGGCACCCCCATAAACAAATTCATGTTATGTTACTTTGAACTACGTTATGACTTGATCCTTTTAAAAGGTACGTAGGAAGCTTGGATAAATTTCTAAGTTTAGTCATGTTTTTGGACGAAGAAAAAAAAAAAGAACTCCTAAATACGAGTCTAAACTATTTAATAAAACTCCTTGATACGAGTATAAATTGTCTACAAGTCAAATCAAGATCTCCTCGACACGAGAATAAAAGGTCCACATGTCAAATATGAAGGCTCCTTAACATGAGTATAAACTGTTTATAAATTAAATCAAATGAAAGCTCCTTAACATGAGCATAATCTGTTTACAAGAAAAAAAAAAACTCCTAAATACGAGTTTAAACTATTTAATAGACTCCTTGATATGAGTGTAAACTATCTAAAGTCCTCAAATTAAAATTCTCCATGACCATGAGACTAAACTCATGTTACTCCTGGTCCGCATGAGTATAAATTGTGCACGTCGTTCCCTTGAAGGAAAATATGCTTTGAATGACAGTATGGCTTGGAATTGATCACTCAGATAGTTGGCTCAACTTCTCAATGATTTTTGTATTCATAGCTTCGGTCGATATGGTGTAAACTCACTCTAATCCACAAGCTTGTTGATGGTAGAAAGTTTATCTATGAGCTTTAATAGGTGAGCTTCATGTCTTTGAAATTCGTATGGCATATCTCCATTATCTAAATCATTCATATCATGTTGGTCGTCTACTCCCGGCAAAGTGCTATGCGGTGATGAGTTACTCCATTATGTGTGATATTGTTGAACCATGAATTGCTATGTGGTGTTGATACGGTTCATGGTCTTTGTCCATTGATGATGTGTCAAGTATGTAGTGGCAAAATACTTCTTTTGTTGAAGGATGTGCATGTCATGTTAATCTATTTCGCCTTAATCAAATGCGTTGGTGTGGTTTCAAGTTGATTGAAGAAATCTTTCTATCTTTCAGAAGAGCTTGTTGTCCATGTCATGTTGATTGATATCATCTTTTCTCGGGAATGTATGTGAGGTAAAATCATGATAGTGGTGATGGTTTGTTTGTCCATGTTGTCCCTCCACTTGGTTTGATCGTCGGTGATGATTACTCATGACTTAAACTTCAAATGCACAGTTCTGAAAGTTGAGTTGGCCTTTGCGATGCTATCCTGAGGTGACGTTGAGCGGCAAGGTTGATGGTTCTTCCGTGCGGCTTGGCCTTTGCGATGCGCTATCTTGAGTTTACGTTGAAAATTGATGGTCCCTCCGTGCAGCTTGGCCGGCGAGATGTGTCATCCTAAGTGTTGATGTTGTGCAGCAAAGTCGATGGTCCCTCTATGCAGCTTGGCCTGTGAGATGTGTCGTCCTAAGTGTTGATGTTGTGCAGCAAGGTCGATGGTCCCTCCGTGCAGCTTGTCCGGTAAGATGTGTCGTCCTAAGTGTTGATGTTGTGCAGCAAGGTCGATGGTCCCTCTGTGCAGCTTGGCCGGTGAGATGTGTCGTCCTAAGTGTTGATGTTGTGCAACAAGATCGATGGTCCCTCTGTGCAGCTTGGCATGTGAGATGTGTTGTCCTAAGTGTTGATGTTGTGCAGCAAGGTTGATGGTCATCCATGCAGCTTTATTTCTTCTATGCAGCTTGGCAAGGTTGAAGATTCCTCCGAGCAGTTTGGCTTGGTGAGATGTGTCATCCTAAGTTGATGTTGAGCCGCAAAGTTGATGCAATTCTCCATACGGTTGTCAGAGCTGGCCTAGTGTTGACAGTAGCTCCATCTCGTTGAGTTGGTTTTTGTTGTGTTGGTTGTGCCGCTTGCAAGATCCATGTCCAAAACAACCCCGGCTCGGCCCGAACAGCTCAAACAGCCCCGACTCGGCCCAAGCAGCTCCAAAACAGCCACGGCTCGGCCCAAACAGCTCCAAAACAACCCCGCTTCAGCACAAACGGCTCCAAAACAGTCCCACTTCAGCACAAACGGCTCTGAAATAGCCCTGCTATGGCCCGCCAGCTCTCAAACGATCCCAAACAAGTCCCGAACACGCTCGTTTCAACCCGGCAAACATCCGGACAGCTCCCGAGTCTCCTCCGTTTCAGTCGGAAAGCCATGCGAGCATCTCGAACGTGTATGTCTTGCAGCATAAACATAACAGAATATATATATATATATATAAGGTCGTGCTCACATGAGAATAGTGTTCAACGAAAGAAATAAGAATAAATCCTAGCCATTAGATCATATCATCCAACAATTAAAAAAAATCAGCATTTCTACATTCATTTATTGTAGACATTTATTCATACACCAAATATGTACCAGTGGGCCCCAGTCCTCATTTAATTGTTTCACCGTCTCTCTCTCACCATCTAATAAGTTTGTCTCTCTCTCTCCCCAATAATCGTTCAAAACTCTCTCTCTCTCTCTCTCTCTCTCTCTCTCTCTCTCTCTCTCTCTCTCTCTCTCTCTCTCTCTCTCTTCAAGACGCACACACACCCTACTCTACCAGAACTCAGTCGTGATTCTTCCACCGTGCCGGAAAATAGATGCTCCCCTACTCCCGCGCACTGACCAACTCTGACTTTCACCTCCGCTGCCATCGACGTCGTTCAGCGGCCGCGGCCCCTCCCGACGAGGGGCTGTTTTGTGATTGGTGCCGGTGGTGCAGGGGAAGTTCGCAGCCAAGCTTCTCCGGTGGTTCGTGGTGACAGCAGCTCATCCTCCTCCGGTCGATGATGTCCGGCGACCCGAACACACCCGCCATCTCCGGCCATCCCGATGCCCAGGGGCGTAGCCAGGATTTTTTTCTACTCGGGGCTGCTTAACATTGAGCTATTATTCGGATCAAACTATTCACGAACACAATTCATTTTTGGCACGTGAAAGCTCGAACTCAACTATTTCATACACTTCAAAGGCTAAACTCGAATACCTAATCAAGCTTGTTTATTAAATAATCACAAGTTCGAACATGAGATATCCCACTTGCCTCGGCTCGAATAACATCATTAGCTAGATGCCATAAGAAACCAATGTATGAAAATAATTCTTTTTAATATTCAATACAACTTACATAAATTACAAAGTTAAATGAATGAAGGTGTATTTTAAGAATCCAATGAATGCCAAATCTAAATTATTAAAATCCATAAGTCGAATCACAAAATAAATGTTCTATTGGAATTCTAGAAGAAACTAAATATATAAATTAAAATATAAAGTAATTGATAAATTCCATATGTAATGTAATATAAATTACATGAATAATCAATATTATTTCAAATAACATAATTCAATATGAATCAACCAAAAAAAAAACAATAAGAAGAAACACAACATGTTAAACGATAAAAGAAAGTATATATATTTAAATATGCAAATTTTAGCCTATACAAATCTGCAAATTTTATATCATGTCCAAATATGCAAATTTTAGCCTATACAAATTTAAATTTTATTATCTCAAATGTTTAGTTGTGCTTTCATCAAATAACTTTGTGTCCAAACTAAGTATATTTTTAAATTTTTCATCACAAATCAATTCCTATTAGCTCTTGATCATTACATAACATAAGAAATATCACTATTAAAACAAACATTAATTAACAATCTTCTTAAAAATTTGTAAAATAAAATTAGAATAAGCAATAATTTGTGTATATTTTTTATTCAAAATGCTCAAACCTCTTCTAACTTTGAGATGAAAATTAATAAATTATTGAGTTTCTTGCTAAAAGCATATAAGCTAAATTGGGCTAGACTAATATTTAAATGAGGCTACAAATAAAATAAGCTATACTAAACTAAAGAAGAAAAAAAATCAGATGGGGCTGGAGCCCACCCTTGTCCAAGGGTGGCTCCGCCCATGCCGATGCCCGCGTCCGCCATGAGGTGAACGGAGCTGTGCGCCGGCGTTCGCCACGGTCCTGGACGCTCCGACCATCCCGATGCCGGCGTCCGCCATGAGCCGAACGGAGTTGTCCGTCGGCGTCTGCCAGGGTCCTGGACGGCGACATGCCGGAAAGCAGAAAACACAACTTGTGGTTGTGGGTTGTATTTTGGAAATTTGATGATTTGGTAGGACCTATGTGCAATTTTAAAAATTTAATTTATATTTCAATTTAGTCTTTGGGTCAAATATGCAATTTATAAAAACTTTATAAAAAGATTATTACTTTTATATTTTTTTTTATACATATACATTATAATAATAAAAACAAATAAAATAACAAATAAAAAATGAAATTTATAAATAAATAAATATTAAACTCACAATGCACATTTCATAAAAATTGATAAACCAGATGCACAATAATGAATTTCAAGTTGCACAGTAGTGTTACCTTGAATGCACATTATTATGTACGGGAATGCACATTATCATCATAGTGTGTATTTTCACACATATTAATTATTTCGATTCGATTTCGGCTTTTTTAACAAAAAAATATGATGATAATAATAATAATAATAATAATAATAATAATAATAATAATAAAAATATTACTTTTATGTTATATATATATATTATTTATTTACAACAAACAATAATATAAAAAATATTAAATAAAATTTCATAAATACAAAATATTTTTAATTATATAAATAATTTGATAAATGCATAATAGTGTTAATTAAAATACAAGAGTATTGAACTTTTCTAAAACTAAAATGCCCATAAGGAAATACCCAACTCAATAGGTTGCACAATACTGTTATATTTAATGCATATTATTTTGTGTGAGTATGCATATTATCAGTTTCGGTACTTTATACATTATGTTTACCTTCAACATAAAAGAATTCGGAGTTCGGAATGAATACACAATAATTATAAACATTATGCACATAAGTATACACAATAATTATAAACATTATGCACATAAGTGACTGTTAGACTGCACTATAACGTTAGACCAAGTGCATATTAGAGCGTTCGAGGATGCATATTTGCATAACAATGACATTTTTGACAAGCATTAAAATTTAGGTTATTTCGTTCCGAATTCCACCTTATACATAATAAATAAATAAATAAATAACGAAACCGATCAAACTATATAAACCATTATTTATATTTTAAATATACATATATTAATTTTCAATAAAAATAATGTAAGATATTATATAAAAAATGTAAATGCTAATTATATTTTTATTATTCAAATCATTTGATAAATGAAAAGTAATGTTAATTAATATATACATTATCAAAGTTTTCTAACGTTGAAATGCACATAAATAAAATGATAAAAAAAAAGAAGAAAAAAACTAGCGCGTAATATAATGCACAATAATGTAGGCTAAATGCACATTTGTGTATATGAGAGTGCACATTATCGATTTCAGTATTTTTTATATTATATTTTTAATCAATAATATAAAAATATTAAATTAAATTATTAAAATACTATATATACTTTAATATAAATAATACATATTATTTTAATTAGGGTAATTCACATATATAGTTCGATTAAGTTTTGTTTTGATTTGTACTAAAATTTAATCAATTTGGTGCACTTACTAATATTGTGCAAATTATTAATTAATATGTGTAATCTTAAATTTTTTAAAATTACAAATCTTGTTAGATTAACTAAATTGATATAAAACTACTTTTCTTTTAATTTATAGGTCCCTATTCAACTTTCATTAAATTATATAATTGCCTCAAGTACTAAAGTGAAATGAATATAAAAAGTTCTAAATTGCATATTAGTCCCCATGATATATCAAATTCTCGTAACATGACCCACAACCAAAAATAATCTCTCTGCAGAATTCTCGTCGAGACACCACGACAGAATCGGCGACGTCAGTGTGGCGGCAACGTTGCTACCAGCGGCTGAGGATGGGATTTCTTTGAGGGTGGTGCCGGAGATTGACGAATTTGGGCTGTAGATCCGGCAAGGATCTTGTCGTCGGCTCTCAGTCGCTGCAATCGAGACGCTAGGCTCGCCATTGTTGTTTCGATTTCTGCGACGGCGACGTTATCCTCGATCCGAGTTAGAGAGTGAGAGTGACGATCGGGAATGGACTACGGCGGTGGAGAAGGACGGCTACGGCGGAGGATGGCGGGGCAAGCGATCTGAGGCGGTCAGACGATGGGCTGAGGACGGTCGACGGACGGCGGGGCTGTGGCTGTAGCCGGAGTTTGTGCGAGAGTGTGTGTGTGTGTGTGACTGTGTGTAGAAGTGTGTGTGGTGTGTGTGAGACGGGTTTGGGTAATTGGGCTAGGTGGAGGGGATGATGACGTGTCAAGGGGTGTTAGTGGGATAGGTTGAAATTATGTAATGACAGTTTTACCCTTAATAAGTGGTCAAATTTATATATTTGACCATAAAATGACAATTTATTTACTAGAATGCCATGCATGTTTGATTGATATGTATTATTATTTGACATAATCATGACCATTAATATAGTTGATCTAATGGTACAAATTCTTTCTTATTTCTTTCATTGTGTTTCATTCTCATTTGAGCGCACTTCTATATATATATATATATATATATATATATATATATATATATATATATATATACATATATATATCAAAAGAACAGTACGTTTGTACCTTTTGAGCAATCCGTCGAACACCTTACGATCGAAAACTTGGGAGATTAATGTTTATGCTCTCTGTAATGTAAGCCTGCCAAAATTTGAACAAAGCAGCAGCGAATGAGTCTCGTATGACAGTCGAAGCACTCAATCAAAATCAAGAAAAAGCAGCAGTAGTCCACGGCAATAATGGAAGCCGCAAACAGAGACTTAAACAGGAGAAGAAGAAGAAGAGAAAAAAAATTGAAGTACCTTACCTGCTCGTCGTACGTGAAGAAAGACACGGTGTCTGGCCTTTTTATAGTTGCGTTCCGAAGTTACGTGGACTTAAGGAGATAGGAGAAGTTTGAGTTTGATTGGGAAAAGAACTTAAGAGTCCTGCTATGGAACAAAAATTCTAGAAACTTTGTTGAGCACCAATTTGATACCAGGACTCTGCGCGAACTGTCAATTGCAGTCATACAAGGAAAAGGAGATCACTTCTAAGTGTTGCTGCTGTTAAAAAGGATTATTTGTGTTGCTGATGGTTTTATTTTAAGGCCTCACTTTGATGATAACATATTTTGGTGGTTAAATTGTTGAAATTGGGATAATGAAATTATGAGAATTGTATGTTTATACGTGGGCTATATGGAAATTGATGTTGTGGGCCTTTATTAGGATTTGTTGCTTGAATGGAAATGAAAAGTCAACATAGTTAATATATTTGTTTCTCGGGCCTAATCAAACGAATGGGCTAATGGAGTTTTGGATGAGGGCTTTAAGCATGTCTTTTCTACGTGGGCCAAGTCATAATTATGTCCAAATTGAATTAAGGGTATGATGATGGATCATCCCTTTAAGGAATATTGGGCCCTATTAAATTTTGAAAAGTCCATATCATATCCTCAAAACCCAAATGAAGTTGTGACTTATTCACTCCAAGACGCGTCGTCCGTGAACAAGTCTCGAGGGGGCATTTGTAGGCAACTAAATTTTAAGCCAATAAAATGGCGACAAGTGCCAAATTCCATGCCAAAATCAATTTAATAATTTTCTATTTTATTTGGGAAATTAATCAAATTTTAATTTCTAAATTAAATAGTTAATTAATTAATTATTTAATATATATTGTTGGCCAATTAAAGAATGCCACATATATATTTTTGAAGGCCAACTAAAGAATGCCACATGTCATTTTCTTGGAGAGAAAAATAAATATTTATTTCTTTTAATAATTATTAAAGAGATAAATAAATAAAAATTCATGGACCAATCAAATTGAAGTCTTCTTTTTCAAGACTCTCTCTCCTAATTATCTCTTTAAATAATTATTAAGAGATAAATATTGGAAATTATGGACCAATCAAATTGAAGTCTTCTTTTCCAAGACTCTCTCTCCCAACACCTATAAATAGGGGCTCTCCCTAAGGTGAAAAAAAAGGACAATTCATATTCAAGTCCACAAGTCATATTTAAGTTCAAGAGCTCTAGAGAATTCTCTTCTCGAGATTCAAGTGTTCTTGAAGATCCAAAGGCGTTCTTGAAGATCCGAAGGAAGATTCAAGCGCGTTCAAGCCCAAAACCGACGTTCAATCCGGAAACAAGCTGTCAAGCCTCCGAATTGCGTTATTCAAGTTCAAGTGTTTTGAAGATCCAAAGGCTTTCTTGAAGATCTGAAGGAAGATTCAAGCACGTTCAAGCCCAAAACTGACGTTCAATCCGACAACAAGCTATCAAGCCTCCGAATTACGTTATTAAAAGTCAAGACCGGCGTAGGGAAGATCAAAATCAACTTTGCGGCGAAGACCAAGGATTCGTGTTCTTCACGTTCTTGGGAAATCACGACGTTCGATTCGAGATCAAGCTATCAAGCCCTCGAAGAAACGTTATTTAAATCCATATTCAAGACCGACGGAGATCAAACTGAAGATTCGTCCCCAAAAGTTTCAAATCCATTTGAAGATCGTTGTTGAAGAAAATAATCAGAGGAATAATAGAGATTTGTAATCCACTATATTTTTTTTTTTTGATCCGTTGAAATCATATGTACGAAATTCTCGTGTTTATTAATTTAATAATACGAAATTTATTGTTACAATAACATTAGTTAATGAAGAGGACCCCAAATTGAAGTAATTATAAGTTAATTTAAATCATTTAGGTCTAAAAAATGAAATTACAAATTTAATGAATACGGAAAAATAAAAAAAATACAAAATTAATGAATACGAAAAAATTAAAGAGTAAGGATTAATTATAACATTAGTTAATGAAGAGGACCCCAAATTTAAGTAATTATAAGTTAATTTAAATCATTTAGGCTAAAACACAATAAACTAAATATTGTCTATCTGCATAACATAAATTTATTCACATTAAAAAACTTCATAACAAAAAAAGAAACACAAATTGCTTTTTTTTTTTTTAGATATATAATACATTGCAATTGTTTATTACAAAAGTTAAAAATAATATCATTTTTGTTAATAAAATAATAATTTCGTATTTCAAAACTATTATTTTTCCTGATTATAACAAAATTCTTTTTTCCTATTATATAAATAATAATAAAAAAATCCTAAACTTTTGAATACATTTAAATATCTCTCTCTCTCTTGAAACAAAAAAAAAAATATTAAAAACACAAATAAACAATAATAAATTAAAATCATAAAAACAACATTATTTAATTAAATAAACATTTTTAATATTATACAATTAACAAAACTAATTTCTTATAAAATGTAAAATAAAAAAATTAATGCATAAATTTATCTTGATTTGATTTTTGATTTTTTTATTTTTTCCTTTCTTTTTCTTTTCCCTTTTTTAGTTTTCATTTATATTTTTTCAATATATTTTGCTACTGGCATTTTTTTTAATACAAATTCACTCAAACAAAGAATTATACTGAATATTAATTGAAAGTTAAGCAATTTATATTAATTATTCATCACAGATTGTATTGCATAGAAAACATTATGTAAGTTTTTATGCTGCTCATTCTTGAAAAAATTTTATGCATTCACTTCTTTTTTTTTTTAAACAAAGGCTATGATCTAGAAAAACAGAATTAAGTAACATATATTGCAGTACTAAATAATAAAAAAATCCACAAAAAAAAAAAAAATAAAAGTAAATTACAAATGGTCAATATCATCAAACAATACAACCAATACTTTTTTCACAAATTTAGATAAGAAATAATTACTATTAACAAATTAAACAATTATAAAGCGTATGGGCCAACTCACAGTCGGTAACTTTCTATTATATATATATAGATTCTTCTCCTCCATCAAAACGCAGCTCCCATCTCCCAACATCATAATCGGTCAACCATCCTCAAATTATCCTCTTAATATTAACCAACAACACCTAAAAATTCAAAATCTCAAATCAATTTCGCTTCTTCCTCACCCAACCATTTCTCTAAAATTCGACCGGTGGTCGAGCGGCGTCTGAACCTCGAAATTCCGCAGTGATCGGTGGTTCAATTCCCAAGGTGGCGGCCAGGGACGTAGCCACATACAACGTGACTAGGGCTATAGCCCAGGCTAAAAAAATAATTAAGTACACTATAACTTTATATAAATTAATAAATATTTTAATTAGCCCAATCTATATTAAAATTTAACTTTAATTAACATTAATATATTATAAATTAATTTTCGTTAAAGACAAAGTGAATAGTCTTGTTGTGGTAATGTGGTGACTTTCACTTACACGCAATGCTTTCAAAGGGATTTAAAGTCGAATTTATACAGTAGTACGAATGTGTATGTTAGAATATTAGTATTTGTTATTCGATTGTTAAACTTACGAGAGATTAAGGTAAGATTAAATGTTCCACATTTGATACAATAGATAGCATTTTATTTTGAAATTTTCTTCGCACAGTGAATAATGAAATTTGATTGTATAAATGAGTATGAAATAAAAAAAATTTAAAAATAAAATATTTTTTATTGTTTTAATGGTTGCTTTGATGTAAAATAATGTGATATAATATATTAAAAAAATATATGGATGGTTAATATATTTTGCTTGCACTACGAAGATATGTTATCTTTTTACCTAGTTTATGAAACAAAAAAAAACTACGATTCGAAGGCAAAATTTAAGTTTTGTTCTCCTCTTTTGTTGATGAATATAGTCAATATACATATTAAATAAGAATAACAATATACGCCATTAACTAAACCAGCCTCGGGTAGTTTTAAATCCTAGTTACGCCCCTGGTGGCGGCGACTCGAGACCTCAGCGACTGACGAGCGACGGATTTTTGCTGGAGGGCGGCTGGGGTGCTGCTCTCGGATTCCATCAACAGGGGCGGCGCTGGGGGCTCGCGCTCGCGGGGTGCAATGGCCGATTAGCGTGATGCGAGGTTGGTGGATATCAAGGCGACTGACGGGATGCAGCTTGACAGACGGCCGAGGGAGCAGTGTCTGAAAAATCAGAAAAATCGACAGCGGTTCTGTCGGGCTCTGGCGACGAACTGTTGGGGCGTGACTGAGACTTGCGGTGGTTAGGACGACTCTCGATTCTCATGGCGTTGGGGTTGGCAGCGGCTTGACGGATGTCCGGCAGAAGCTTACGGGCAACACAACAACTAGCGGTCGGCTGAAGCCGGACTCGGGAACCAGCAACAGGTTCCGACGAGTGATTGATGACTAGGGGCTGAGGAGGTTCAAATCTCGATTAGGTTGAAATGTGTTTGCTGTTGGGCTTCGCTGCGATGGGCTGCTCGCAGACGAGCCTTAGGCGTGGCAGGGCTGTGACTGCGCGTGCCGGATATGTTGCTGCTTATTCGCGACGGGAGGTGCTGCTGTGAGACTCCGACGGTAAGGCTTTGGTCTGGTTTTGAAGAGATGGGGGGGGGGAGGGGGTGTGGTTTGATTCTCCATGAAAATCGAGTCTTGTTGGTGGAGAAACCGAGTGTAAAACGGGGAGGAGAAACGTGTGATATATGGGCGATCTGGTTTTGTGATATCTCCGGGATTTCTACGTTCGTTGGAGTGATAAGAATGCTGGGATTATCAATAGGAGATTTTTCTTCTTTTCCCTTGAAACGTGCGAGAGAGAGACTTGAGGGGAAGGAAGAAAGTGATATGGAAAATCTTTATTTTTTTTTTTTTTGATCGTTAAATAAATTTGTATTGATCAAAATTGAAAGTCATACAACCGAGACGGCTATCAAAAGCGTAGTGGGTAGACACATGTCGGCTCCTCACTCGCAAGAACCAAAATAAACGAGGGCAACCACAAGCCGAGTGCTCACTCGAAGAAGAGAAACAATTAATTTCCTCTCTTCAATATCATCTAAGTGCTCATACACTTTGCAACAACCAACTCAAAATTTTTCAAAATTCAAGGCCAAGACATCTCCTTTCGAATTCGGCAAGAACACTCGAGTAGGTAGCAAAGATAGTGCGGTAAACATGTGTTTTTACCTTTCTAATCACGAGGCTTGGAGGTTGACTTTCGCTTTCAAAAATCAATCGATTGCGTGCGTTCCAAATGAAGTAGACGGTTGCCGCAAGTGCCGCTTTCTTCAATTTGGCTCGCCAAGTCGTACCTTTCTCTTCTTTTTTAGTCCATTTGAGGGCGCCTTTAAGGATAGATGGCATGTGACGGAGGCTAACCCAAACTCTAATTGCACTCCAAATCTCCGAGCTATAGGGACACTCGAAGAAGAGATGACTCGAGGATTCGTTTGCGGTACCACAAAGGAGGCATGTGGGGTCTTCGTTGAGGAATTCTAATCTATCCTTTGTTTGGAGCCTATTCATTACGCCGAGCCATAAGATGAAAGAATGCTTAGGGGTATTGCAACTTCCCCGAACAACCCCGGTCCATGGCTTCTCGATACCTTTGGGACGAAGAAAGTCATAGCACTTACTCATTCCATCTTGTTTGTCACGCAAATTCCAAGCACGGAAAAGGGCTTTCGCGCCATGCTCGCTACCCGCTTTTTCAATCAAGCCTTGCCGGATTTCAAAGAGGGATTTGAAGAGGGGGGAATCATTTTTGGAAACTTGCCAATCCCAAATAGTTTTCTCCTTCAAATAGATGTTGTGGATCCATTTGTACCCAAGTGAATCCTTCTTTGCTTGCATATTCCAAAGAGTCCTCATGAGAAGGGCTCGGTTCCAAGCGTCCAAGTTACGGAGCCCCAATCCACCCTCCGCACGAGGTAGACACAAAGTATCCCATGCAACGGGGGCTTTTTTGGAGCCCCATAAGAACCTCCTACAAAGTTGAATGATCTTGGTTCGAACAATGCCCGGCAAGTGGAATATGCCCATCCAAAAGCAAGCGATGCCTTGAATGACTGACCGAATTAGTTCCAATCTACCGGCATAGGAAAGGGAGTGACTCCTCCATCCACTTAATTGGCTTTCAACTTGTTTGATCATATCATCAAAGAGCCTCCCGGTAATGCGATCCGCGGTGAGGGGAATCCCGAGGTAACGAAAAGGCATAGGCCCGCTTTGCAAACTAGTGTCATCAAGGATTGTCTCACGATCTTGCTCTTTAACTCCGGCCATATATATGTTGGATTTGAGCACATTCATTTCAAGCCCCGATTTTGCTCCAAAATCCCTTAAACAATTCATAAGCAATTGAATTGACCCTGAGTCCCCCCGAGAGAGGAGCATGAGGTCATCGACGAAGACAAGGTGAGAGATTTTAAGCTTCTCACACATAGGATGGAATTTGAAGTTCGGGTCATCCGCCGTGTGCCATTTAATGAGTCGAGATAAATATTCCATACAAAGAACAAAAAGGAAAGGCGAGAGAGGGTCACCTTGTCTTAGCCCACGAGCTCCTTTGAAATGGCCTTTAAGGCTTCCATTGATGGATAAGGAATACGAAGCGGTGGTGACGCACTCCATGATCCACTTAGTGAAAGCCATTGGGAAGCCTAAACCCTCAAGCATTTGCCTCAAGAAGGCCGATGAGACGGAATCGAATGCTTTACGGAGGTCGATCTTGATCAAGCATCTCGGGGAGACTCTTTTTCTCAAATATTGACGGAGTAATTATTGCATGAGGTGAATATTGTCCGTCATATTTCTTCCCTTCACGAAAGCGGCTTGGGCTTCATCAACAATAGCGTCGAGGACCTCACTAATTCTCCTTGCGAGGATTTTGGAGCAAATCTTGTAAACCGTGTTGCAACACGCAATTGGCCGAAATTCCGTGACTCCAGAGGAGTGGGAGGACTTAGGGACAAGCGTGATTCCGGTGTGGTTCCATTGCTTGAGGATGGACCCGGTTCGAAAAAATTCTTTGATTGCCGCAACAAGGTCATTACCAACCACATCCCAACTTTATAAGAAGAAGGTAGAGGTGTAGCCATCCGGACCCGGGGATTTGTCTCCTTCAATGCCTCTAAGGGTGGACTTGATCTCTTCATCGGTTACTGGGGCCATTAGAGTGCTACGATGGTTAGGGCTAAGGGTCGGCCCCAACTAAGAATTTGAGGGTCAATGTCCTCCGTTTGCACCCCGGTTCCCAATAGGCCTTCATAGTAACGTATAAATTCTTTAGAAACATCCTCCATGGAGCCGGTTAATGTGCCATCCTCACAAGTTATCGAAGCAATATAGTTCCTTTTCGCTCTCTTCTTGACCAAGCTATGATAGAACTTGGTACATTTATCTCCTTTGATTTGGAAATTGCATTTGGCCTTTTGTTGGAAGAAGAGTTTTTCCGCTTTGGCCAAGTTGAGAGCTTGGAGCCTAAGATGCCCGAACTTAGACTTGATGCCGAGATCATCCGGTTGGTCGTGGAGCATTTGTTGTGCTTCCTTGAGAGCGGCTTTGGCTTCATTGGCACGCGTAGAGATATGTGAGTAAGATTTCTCATTAAGTGCCTTGAGCGAATTCTTAAGATTCTTGAGATTGGTAGTGAGGCGAAATTGCCTCGATCCCCCACCAACATGACTCCAAGTGTCGAAAACACACAACAAAAAATTTTCATGCAACGTCCACATATTAAAGAAGCGCCAAGGGGAACCCCCATTGGCTCCGGCTTCGAAGACATGAACTAGACAAGGAGAATGGTCGGATATACCCGGGGCAAGGAATGAGGCATGAGAGAAATAATCGGCATTCACCCATTGGGGGTCCATCATAGCTCTATCCAACTTGGACCAAACATGACTATTTGTCCAAGTGAAAAAGAATCCACTAGAGGGGATGTCGGATAGACCCAAAGTGTCACACAATTCAAAGAGGTCCATGGTATCCCGGTTCGTGACACGCTCTCCTTTTATTCTTTCCTCCGGCTTGAGGATGGCATTGAAATCTCCGAGAATCAACCAAGGCAAAGAAATTGTACCCCGAGAAGCTATGAGGTCATTCCATAGTAATTTTATATCCCCTCTCGAATGAAGACCATATACAAAGCTAGAAAAGAAGGAGTTATTACTAACCTTGCAATGTATTTTCGTTAGGATGACTTGTGGCAAGGTGCTTTCTACCGTAAGGTCCACTCTTGCGGTGTTCCAAATGATGGCTATGCGGCCTCGATCGATAACATGAAAGTTTTCGCAAAAATCCCAACCCGGCAACCTTCTTTGCACGAAGAGAGAGAGGCGCCTATTGTCGGTTTTCGTCTCCAATAGACCAAGAATGTCTATATTATTCTTTCGGATGAGGTTGGCAACCTCATCTTGTTTTAGGGGCCCGTTAAAACCCCTAATGTTCCAAAAAGCGATTATCATTGGGAAGAGGAGGGGTTGCCCCCTTTCTTCGGATTTGCGCTTTTCCCCGGGTCTTTTCTTGTGTTCGTCTTGTCCTTGTGCCTCGTTGATAGTTCCATTGGTGGATTGTTGCTAGCCAAACAACTCCTTGTTTGGACTTTGTTTCGCCTCTCCACTTTTTGAAAACCATCATCATCCGGGGTCACCTCCGGTTTGTCTCCTCTGGGAGTGGTTGGCCCGGTGTTCGAGGAGCTAGCAATCTCCATCGGGCAAGAGTTTTCCCTTTTGTTCTCCTCCTTGGTGCTCTCTTGTTTTGAGTTGCTCCCTTGACACATATGTTCATTTTTTTACTCTTCTTTGGTGGTCTTTGCCTTCTTTTTCTCGTGGGCATTGACCTTGAGAGTGTCCTCCTCGGCTTTTTTTTTCCGGATAGTCTACCTTCCCATGCTTTTCCGGTTCCCCATTTGCTTTTTTGCCCTTCATGTGGGCCGCATGCTTACCACAATTCGAGAGAGAGTGGCCGATGTACTTGCAATGGGAGCAATAATGTGGGACATATTCATACTCCACTTTTTGTTCAAACAATAGCCCATCCTTACCATTAACGGGGACACTAAGGGTCCGCTCTTTTGAGAGGTCAAGCTCTACTAAAACCCGGGCATAATTCCTTCGAGCACGTGTTGCCGTTAACTTGTCGGTGGAGATGGGTTTACCGACACACAAGGCTATTTTGGCGATAGCTTTGGCATTCCAACACTCTCCGGGCAAGAACGAGAGGTTGATCCAAGCGGGAACCACCTTGATATCATCTTCCCCAAATTAGAACCAATTTGGAAGATTTTTTAGGATGAGCCCCCTTCCATATGTGGTGTAAGGTCCCCCTTGAAGCACTTTGACTCTATCATCATCGGTTTTGAATTTGAAAACAATCCACCCATTGACATTGGGGACAATCTCGAACTCTACGTTCCAAGTCTTACATAACTTTAGGAGAGCCTCTTTCCCGGGGTGCCTTTGGGTAAAATACCCGACTAGGCAAAAGCCCCACGTGTCGGTAAGCTCGGAGATGTCCTCCTCTTCAAGGAACGCGCCTCCTTCCTTCGGTGAGATATAGTCCAATTTGAGGCCTAAGGAGGGTTTGCGATTGTCGGCAAAGAGGGCCGAGAAGGGCCTCTTTTGTGTAGCGGCATCCTTTTGAGACTTCACCAAATTTTCCTTTACATTTTCCTTTTGAGGCATTTTATCAAACACCTTGTGGGTGTCTTTTTTGCCTTCACTTGTTGCTAGCTCTTGATTACCCTATACTCCCTCCAACATCTCAACATCAAATCCCATGTTCACAAGATCATCAACAACATTATCCTCATTAGTGAGCTTACCTTTGGATGTGGGAAGCCCAAGAACACTCTCGGCTTTGGAACTACCGGCGGTATTTTTGGTTGCAAGCGGTGCCGTGGTCTCTTCTGGAAAATCTTTATTTTAGTAGAAGACTTAATGGGATAATTATGCCAATAATGATTCTATTTAATTGGTATATTTTGAAATAAATTAGCTACAAAAAGGGGAAGAGATTAAGCTAAAAATCCTTCTCCTACATTAATTGGAATTTTAAACACAACTTGGCGTGCAAGAAATCTCGAGGGGTCGGGTTCAGTTCTCGCTCTCTTGGCTCGATTATTAAATGCCTCGATTAATCGCGCCGATAAAATAAATTAAACCGGATAATATATATAAACACACAATAATCATTTATTAATAATAGACAATTAATAACAATTAGGTAATTTATAATAATAATAATAATAATAATAATAATAATAATAATAATAATAATAATAATAATAATAATAATAATAATAATAATAATAATAATAAGGCATTATTAAAATAGTATCCGAAAAATTCATAAAATTCCATAATTGAACACGGCGCTAGAAGGAGATATCAGAGAAAAGACGGCCGAGGAGAGTTTGACGTTTTTTAGACGATGAGCACGAACTCGTCACAAAAGAGTAGCCGAGGGAAGAGAGCGACAGTGAACGAGGTTGGAACGAGCCATGACTTGATGGCCCAGCAGTTAGCTGAGCTTACAGAACAAATGAGGTTACTTAACGCACGAGAAGCTCAGCCTGGGCAGACTATGGTCGTTGACTCATGTGGGGCATGTAGGTCCCAGGGCATAGGTCCGAAGTATGTCCCTCTTCATTCGAGCAGGACTTCGATGAGCAGTATGCAGATGCTAGTGCTTTACAGAAATACCAGAACCGATCAGGAAATGAACCGTTTTCGAACACATATAACCCGAGATGGCGTAATCATCCCAACTGCTCTTGGTCAAACAACACGAACACCCTGCAGCAACCCCGTCAAAACTTCATTCCATAGCAGCCCCGTCCGAGTTTTGTTCCCCATCTGAACTACCAGCCACAACAGCAGCAGAGGGGTGTAACGCCCCGATCAGTTATAATATCAGAACGGTTTCACTTGCTCGACTTTAAAGTGAAATCGGTATTTCGCGAATTTTTCCGAGTTGTTCGACTAAGTGTTATTATGTGACTTATGTGATTATATGTGCTTATTTGCCTTAATGTTCCATGTATGTTAGACTATTTCATTTACTAAGTTCGATATTTTTCGATTCGTGCCGGATCGTCAATTCTCTCGCGTCGAACCCGAGCCTAGTGTCGAGCCATGGCTCATTGTGGCCCTTTTTCCTTTCAAGTTTAAGATCATGCATGTATATTAGAGGGTGATTAAATAATTTTAAGTTAAGTTTCAGCCTAAGCCATGCATAAGAATGATTAGCTCAAGTCATCCATCATTAGCAATATTTTATGCTAAGCTAGCATGTGCATTGAGTTTAATATTGAAAGGTGTTAAAAACCATGTTACTTCTCCACCTTAAGTGCTTGACCAGACCTCCTTATTCACCCAAGATTCTCTGAAAAATCATGCATTCCCACCCAATATTCCATCCAAAATCGTGCCAAGACCATGCCCCAAAGACCAATGCACATAGGAAAGTGTAGTCATCACATTTGTCTACCATTTTCCCTCCTAAATATTAACGCCCTTAGACCAGCTTTTAAGACTTCACTTCAGCTTCTTAGAGACCTCATTTAGCACTTAGAAACTCAGAAAATTTCGAGCATAATCCCCCTCCAAGAGTGGCAAAAACCGAGGGCTAAATCAAGATGCCGAGAGTGAACCTTGTGCTATCCGAGTGCTTTGTTGTTGAGTGTTCTTGAGTTCTAGCTAGTATTTTCGAGAACCCCAACTATATATTCATCTTCCACCATCCTACTCTCATCTTAGAAGCATTTAGTGCCATAAAACTCAAGAATTCAAGTCCAAGGAAGCAAGAAGCCGCAACTATACGAGGACAGAGCAAGAGCGAGTATACCCGAGTTTCTTTGCATTTTTCTTGAAGTTTTAGAGGTTGGTGTGCTCAAATCTTCTTAAAATCATAATATAGATGAGATAAGGAGTTTATTTATATAGATATGTGCCATATATGTTCAATTATGAAGGATATATAAGCATGCAAAATAAATAAATGCTTCCAGTTCACTTGCATGTTCCATATGTCATGTTTTTGTACGTTTTTGACTATGCTATGAAAAACTTGGGAAATTATGCTTTTTATGGCTGTTTTTTGTGTAAAAGAGGAGTTCATAAGATCAATAATCAAGTCAATTAGCCTAGTATAACTCGGGTTATTGATTTTTAAAGTTAGACATGCAAGTTGAACTTTACATGCACGAATTCAGCTGCAACTTCGAACGCGAATAACTCGAGTTCTACTTAGAATAAAATTATAAACTTTTATGGAAATATTTATATATGAGTAAAGAGGCTGCATATCAATTTTCATAATTTTATCTTAAGAATTGAGTGAGTTATGAATTTTACAAATAGATGGTGCAAGCTGTTTTTCTGTGAACCGGCAGCATATTATATTAAATGTATGACCTTTTTATCATGTCTTAATGTGCTCAAACGCAAAGATGATCTGTATGAAAGTTATAGGTCTATCCCTTATCTTTCTAATAAGGTAGGGTTAATACTTATAGGAGGTCTATAGTGTGAATTAGAGTCTAAATACTGAGGTGCTGTTGTGACATAAATTTGTTTCTGACAGATTTCATGAACCAAATATTTCATGCTTAAAGTCATTGAGAGCATTGTTATTTGCCAATGTGATCTGAAGAAAAGTTGTAGATATTTGAGTTAGCTTCTATATGGTTTTTGAATCTCACTAAAAGCATGTTTGTAGCTTCATTTATCCTACAATTACTGAAGTCCTGTCAGCTGTATGATTTCAATTGTGGACTGCAACTCGGTTATGAATGTTTGTTGAATTATCTCTTGCCAAATGACCTTATTTGTTTTCAATGTCTTCATAAGAATTGTAGATGCATGTCTTAGGGTTAAAATGCAACTGAAATCATGATTACATGACAAGTGTGTTGTATGTTATGTTGACTTTAAAATCGCTGCGAGGGTTAGGTTTTGAAAACTCTTATTTTATTTTCGGAAATAGAGTTACTTTTTAAAACGCGTACTATTATAGCCTACATGAGCTGAGTTAGATCAAGTGAATGTTTCTTAAATGTTTATGTAGCCTAAGGAGAGTCGAGCCTCTGACTGCTACTCCAGTTTCCAGCACTTGTGTCAGTCAGTTATCAGGTGGGGGTCATGTACTGGGTTCCACATCATATATAATATCGGTACCATGGCAGAGGTATGTTCGAGACAGTTAGTTTCTCCAGGTGGAGGCCGAGGGCCTTAATATCCCATCTGGAGACCCGGTGGTGGCCAAAGGCCTTAATATCCCATCGGGGTGTGCACACGAGCGGCCAAGGGCCGAGGGTCTTTTGACCATAGTAAAGCAAGAAAAGAAAGTTTACAGATTCAACTCTTATATATTTATGTTCATGATACGATATTATAAATGCTGTTTTATTCAGTACTGGTCTTTGCGGAGCATAGTGGTTTGCTCACGCCCCCATTGTGTTTTTCAGGAGACGGAGTCGAGCGTGCCGGGTGAGCATAGATGTGGCAAAGCGTGGTCATGAGAGTCTTGGACATTTTTACGCACATTTTATGTCCTAGTATTTATGATCATGTATTTTCGGATATGTATGTATGTATTTTTGTATTTCGGACGCTTCCGCTAGCAGACTAGACAGTGCGAGACAGTTCAGACATTGCATGTTTAATTCCATTATCCGTAGCGGATAGTTTGGTTGCGTGTTATATATGTCTGTGAGCAAGTTAAGTAAGTTTTTATCTGTTACATCCCGCAATCAGTTAGTATTTTCGAAAACCAAGCTCGCACGACCTTTCGAAAATAAAAGCAAAAATTTTACTCTGATTTTCAAAGCTAGTAAGGCGGGGTGTGACAGAAGCTGGTATCAGAGCGCAAAGTGCGTTTCTGTATACTTTCAAAGTTAGAAAAGAATGACCACGCCACGCTCATCCCGCACCGACTTCGAGGTAAGTCACCTGACTCAGTTTAAGTTTTGCAAGTGCTAAATTCAGTTTAAGTATGGGGCCTAGATAACTATCCTCCTGTAAGACAGATTACTCTAGAGGCAGGACTCTAGACAGAACTCTAGAACAACTAAGTCCAAGGACTCTAGACTAAGTCAGAACTCCATTTTGAGCCAGAACATAGAAAGTTTAAGTATACCGGAACTCTAGCCAAGCTAGGTGTTTTCAGACTTTATTGTTTATTTTATTATCTCAAGTCTAGTATGGCTATTTCTTAATTGGCTATACTGATCAATTCAAGTATTTTTGGATCTCCAAAATGCCGCCACGCAAAGATCCTCAAGTCGCAATCTAGCAGAACCAAGCTATTGTGGTCAGCCGATTCCCTACCTATGATCCGCCCCGTTTTTCTGGGGAGAATGGCCCGCTAGCCGTGGCTGAGTGGATCCGCAACATGGATTGGTTGACAAGATACCAAGCAGACATCCGTTGTCGCGACCGGGAGGTGACGCTACATTTATTCGAGGAAGACCACATCACGTTCTTCGGGACGAAGTCTCGAACTCTACCGTGCGTTATTTCCATGGCGAAAGCAACGAAGTACATGCAGAGAGAGGATTGTCAGGGATTTCTTGTCAACATTGTTGGGGAATCTTCGGAGAAGCTGTTTCCCGGAGATATACCCATTGTTCGTGAGTTTGTGGATGTTTTTCCCGATCAGCTTCCGGGAGGACCACCTAACCGCCAGGTGGAGTTCACAATCGACTTAGTCCCCAGAGCGGGACCCATGTCGAAAGCGCTGTATCGCATGGCGCCGAAAGAGCTTCAGGTTAAAGGCTCAGATTCAGGAGCTGTTGAGTCTCGGTTTCATCTGACCGAGTGTTTCACCTTGGGGAGCGCCTGTCCTCTTTGTTAAGAAGAAGGATGGGTCTATGCGTATGTGCATCGTCTACCGGGATCTAAACCGATTGACCGTAAAGAACAAGTATTCGTTTCCCAGAATTGAGGATTTATTCGATCAGCTGAGGGGAGCCAGTGTATTTTCAAAAATCGATCTCCGCTCTGGTTACCATCAGCTAAAAATCAGCGACGTGGCCAAGACTGCTTTCCGAACCAGATACGGTCATTATGAGTTTGTTGTGATGTCGTTTGGTTTAAGCAATGCGCCAGCGGTATTCATGGATCTCATGAACCGTGTCTTCCATCCATTTTTGGACCAGTTTGTCATCGTCTTCATTGATGACATTTTGGTCTATTCCAGTAGCCCGGAGCAGCATGAGGAGCACTTGAGAACCGTTTTGGAGACTCTTCGGCGTGAGAAGTTATACGCCAAGTTCTCAAAGTGCAAATTTTGGCTCGATCGAGTGGCTTTCCTAGGCCACATCGTCACATCTAGAGGAATTGAGGTAGACCCAAGCAAGATTGAAGCAGTTCGAAACTGGTCGAAACCAAGAAATGCCACCGAGGTTCGGAGTTTTTTCGGTTTGGCAGGATATTATAGACGTTTCATCGAGGGGTTTTTCGAAGATTGCCCTACCCTTGTCCCGTTTGACGAGGAAATCGATGAAGTTTGAGTGGGATAGTCGTTGTGAGTCGAGCTTCCAGGAGCTCAAAGCGAGGCTTACGATGGCACCCGTGTTGACTATTCCGGACCCCACACAGGGCTTCACTATCTATAGTGACGCCTCGAAGCAGGGTTTAGGCTGTGTTTTGATGCAAGAAGGCAGAGTTGTGGCTTATGCTTCCCGTCAGCTAAAGCCGCACGAGGTGAACTACCCGACTCACGATCTTGAGTTGGCTGCAGTGGTTCACGCTCTGAAGATTTGGAGGCATTATCTGTACGGAGGCCACTACGAGATTTACACAGACCACAAGAGCCTACAGTATATCTTCACGCAGAAGGAGCTCAACATGCGCCAACGGCGATGGTTGGAGCTAGTGAAGGATTATGACTGCACCATTAACTATCATCCTGGCAAGGCGAACGTAGTTGCTGATGCCCTCAGCCGGAAGGGAAAGGGTGAACTGACTTGTATGATCACTCAACAGCGTCAGTTGATTCATGAGTTCGCTCGGATGCAGCTAGAAGTGGTCGAATCACCTCCTAAGTTGCCAGTTGTGGGAGGTATTCGAGCGATGAGAATGTGGCCCACGCTACGAGATAGGATACGGAGGGATCAAGCCTTCGACGAGTTGGTTCGCTCGATGGGGGCGAAGATTAATGCCGGAGGAGTAAAGGGCTTTTATCGAGGCACAGATGGTGCCCTGGAGTACAAAGGAAGGATCGTTGTGCCGAATGTCGAGGCCCTGAAGAAAGAGATCTTGACGGAGGCGCATAGTGCACCATACTTGGCACACCCCGGTAGCACCAAAATGTATCACGACTTGAAAGGGTCATTTTGGTGGAAGGGAATGAAGCGAGACGTCGCCGAGTTTGTTGAGAAGTGCTTGATTTTCCAGCAGGTGAAAGCAGAGCACAAGGTTCCACCGGGTCTCTTACAGCCTTTAGAGATCCCGCAGTGGAAGTTGGAGAAGTTGACCATGGATTGTGTCACGGGATTACCGATGTCGGCCAAGCGTCACGACGCGGTATGGGTAGTAGTGGATCGACTGACGAAGTCGGCCCACTTTATGCCTGTCAGGATGGATATGTCCATGGAGCAGCTAGCCGAGGCGTATCTCCAGGGAATCGTTCGACTTCACGGCGTTCCTGCCGAGATTATATCAGATAGAGATCCTTGATTTACTTGCCATTTTTGGAAGAGTCTTAACGAGTCCATGGGGACGAAGTTGAAGTTTAGCTCCGCTTACCATCCGCAAACCGACGGTTAGTCGGAACGAACCATTCAGACGCTTGAGGACATGCTTCGAGCTTGTGTTCTAGAGCGGGGTGGTTCGTGGGAGGAGTTGTTACCCACTGTGGATTTTGCCTACAATAACAGCTATCACTCGTCGATCAAGATGGCTCTGTTTGAAGCTTTGTACGGTTGTAAGTGCCGCTCACCCCTTTACTGGGATGAAGTTGGCGAGAAACAGGTTCTCGGTCCAAAATTGATCGAGGACACAGTGCAGAAGGTAGCCGAGATCCGAGCGAAGCTGAGAGAGGCACAGAGCCGACAGAAGGCCTACGCTAAAAAGCGTAGAAGGGAGCTTGAGTTTGAGCAGGGAGATAAAGTGTTTCTGAAGGTCACGCCAATGAAAGGCGTTGTACGCTTTGGGAAGAGGGGGAAGCTGCAGCCCCGATTCATAGGGCCATTCGATATTCTCGAACGAGTTGGTGTAACAGCCTACCGTCTGGCGTTACCCCCAGAGCTCTCGGGTGTACACAACGTCTTCCATGTGTCGATGTTGAGAAAGTATGTATACGACCCGAGCCATGTAGTGAACTTTGACGAGCTAGAGGTCGGGCAGAACCTGACGTATGATGAGAGGCCAGTAGCAGTTCTGGACCGAAAGGTTCGACGGCTGAGAAAAAGAGATATAGAGCTCGTCAAAGTTTGCTGGAGTCGCCACGACGAGTCGGAAGCCACTTAGGAGAGAGAGGCCGAGATCAGAGCTCGATATCCAGATTTCGAGTTTTGAGTTGTATCAGTTGTTCCTTGTGTACTTTTATCTTATGCTTTTGTATATAGTTCGTAGTAGGAGTTCTGACCTAGTACCCTAGTTTTGTATTTCCGAGGACGGAAATATTTTAAGGTGGATAGGTTGTAACGCCCCGATCAGTTATAATATCAGAACGGTTTCACTTGCTCGACTTTAAAGTGAAATCGGTATTTCGCAGATTTTTCCGAGTTGTTCGACTAAGTGTTATTATGTGACTTATGTGATTATATGTGCTTATTTGCCTTAATGTTCCATGTATGTTAGACTATTTCATTTACTAAGTTCGATATTTTTCGATTCGTGCCGGATCGTCAATTCTCTCGCGTCGAACCCGAGCCTAGTGTCGAGTCATGGCTCATTGTGGCCCTTTTTCCTTTCAAGTTCAAGATCATGCATGTATATTAGAGGGTGATTAAATAATTTTAAGTTAAGTTTCAGCCTAAGCCATGCATAAGAATGATTAGCTCAAGTCATCCAACATTAGCAATATTTTATGCTAAGCTAGCATGTGCATTGAGTTTAATATTGAAAGGTGTTAAAGACCATGTTACTTCTCCACCTTAAGTGCTTGACCAGACCTCCTTATTCACCCAAGATTCTATGAAAAATCATGCATTCCCACCCAATATTCCATCCAAAATCGTGCCAAGACCATGCCCCAAAGACCAATGCACATAGGAAAGTGTAGTCACCACATTTGTCTACCATTTTCCCTCCTAAGTATTAACGCCCTTAGACCAGCTTTTAAGACTTCACTTCAACTTCTTAGAGACCTCATTTAGCACTTGGAAACTCAGAAAATTTCGAGCATAATCCCCCTCCAAGAGTGGCAAAAACCGAGGGCTAAATCAAGATGCCGAGAGTGAACCTTGTGCTATCCGAGTGCTTTGTTGTTGAGTGTTCTTGAGTTCTAGCTAGTATTTTCGAGAACCCCAACTATATATTCATCTTCCACCATCCTAATCTCATCTTAGAAGCATTTAGTGCCATAAAACTCAAGAATTCAAGTCCAAGGAAGCAAGAAGCCGCAACTATACGAGGACCGAGCAAGAGCGAGTATACCCGAGTTTCTTT
>CACSLK010029771.1:555743-582453 GCA_902706635.1 Striga hermonthica | reverse complement strand
CAAAACAACAGAACGTGGAACTTATTTAACCAAACATAATTCTCATTCATCAAGGAATAACAAGTGTAATATCCACTAAAGCAAAGCTTAAGTATATAACACCAACAACCTTCACGTCTGACAACTCATTCTTACTGTTTCCAATAAGAAGTATGTCATCCATGTACAACACAAGAAACACCACCACGCTCCCACTGATTTTCTTGTACACACAGTGCTCATCAGGACATTGAGTGAACCCGTATGACTGGATCACCTCGTTGAACCGAATATTCCAAGATCTCGAAGCTTGCTTCAATCCATAAATGGACCGATTTAGCTTACACACTAGATGCTCACGTCCTTTTGCAATGAATCCATCTAGTTGCTGCATATAGATGTCCTCCTGGAGGTGTCCGTTAGGGAAAGCCGTCTTGACATCCATCTGCCATACCTCATAATCCATATGAGTGGCTAAAAACAAGAGAATCCGAATGGATTTAAGCATAGCTACTGGCGAAAAAGTCTCATCATAGTCTATACCCTCACTCTGGGTATAACCTTTCACTACAAGCCTAGCTTTGAAGGTTTGCACCTCTCCATCCGATCCTCTCTTTCTCTTGTAGATCCACTTACATCCAATTGGTCGTACCCCATTGGGTCGTTCTACAAGATCCCAGACCTAATTAGAGTCCATTGACCCCATTTCAGCAATCATTGCAACATTCCATGATTTTGCATCTTTATCTTGGAGTGCCTCGTTGTAGGTTCTTGGGTCTGATTCTAGGTTTCCTAGAACTGAGCCCTTTGACACTCCAAGACCTATCCATCGGTTGGGTAATTGAGAAACCCTCCCACTAGGACGAGGAACTGTCTGCACCGGTACACTCTCAGTATGTCGTGTTACAGTATTATGTGATGTATCTACTTGCGCACTCGGCGGGGAACTATCGAATTCAACCCTCAACTCCTTTAAGGCTAATCTACTCGCGGGCTTGTGATTCATAATATATTCTTCTTACAAGAATCTAGCGTCCGTGCCAACAATCACCTTCTGATCCTCAGGACTATAAAATAATCCACCTTTCGTTCCCTTGGGATAGCCTACAAACACTCGTGCTTCCGAACGTTTCTCCAACTTGCCAGCTTCCTACACTAACATGTGTGCAGGACTACCCCATACTCGATACTGTTAGAAACTAGGCTTGCGCCCTTTCCACATTACATAAGGAGTAGTTTCTATCGACTTTGAAGGAACCATGTTCAGAATATACACTGTTGTTTCTAAAGCCAATCCCCAGAACGAATCTGGTAACTTTGAATAACTCATCATCGATCTAACCATTTCCATAAGAGTCATATTTCTTCGTTCTGCAACCCCCTTTTGATGGGGCGTGCCGGGTGGAGTCAATTGGGATTCAATCCCAGCTTCTGATAAATATGTCCTGAACTCTCCAAAGAGGTATTCGTCACCTCGATCAGAACGAAGCGACTTGATACTTTTACTATGAAGCTTCTCCACAACAGCCTGATACTCCTTGAATTCTTCAAAGCATTCGGACTTTCGGTGCAACAGATAAATGTACCCAAATCTCTAGTCTATAAAAGAGACAAAGTACTCGAAACCTCCTCTAGCCTGGATCGACATAGGACCACATAAATCAGAATGAATCAATCCTAGCACTCCTTGGCTCCTATACCCCTTTGCCATAAATGGCCTCTTGGCCATCTTACCTTCTAGGCATGATTCACAAATTGGGATCAATGAAGATCTCGTTATGCACAAATCACGAATTCAATATCAAAACGTAAACCTATGCGCAGCGGATCTAAAGGTTTGCGTAGAGAACTTACGGCTTAAAATTTATGGCGATCTGGTTGATCTTCTGGATGGCCGTACACAACACGCAATGAATTGTTGACTGAAAATCGCGTCCTAGGATTGCACGAGCAAGATCAGATCAAAAACTGGATCAATTGAGTGCACAACAGATGAAGACAAGTTGCAGTCCTGGGACCTTGCAGCGGTGAATGCGGGCGTGTAGATGGTCGGACGGCTGCGATATTAGAGGCGTTGGAGAGCTCTCTTCGAGACGGTCGTCTGGGTATGTTGCACGTCTTGATCGGACCTCCGGTTAGTTTTGTACGACAAAATATATTTCGTCTCACTTTACCCAAAGATTTTCTACTGTATATCTCAAAAACCTCTTAATCTTGTACCGGTGGAACAAAAAGAAGAAGATAAAGCTCGAATGGGAACTGAGAGAGAGAAGAGTGACGTGGGGCGTGTTTCACAAGATGTGGAATTCTCATCTCTTCCCATGAGCTTAATGATGTATATATAGAGCCACAATAGGGATCTTTAGGAGATTAGGATTAGGACTCCTTAATTAATCAAACTTCTTGTGGACCAAGCCACTTATTTTAATTAATTAAATAATATTAAATGAACCACCAACATAATATTATTGCACTCCCTTTTCCTAGCCCAATTTACAATTGAGACTCCAATAATAATTACTCGATTTATCTCCCCATGTTTAAGATATAATGTCCATTAATTAATTCGATTACTGACAATCAATAATTAATTAATTTATTATTATTTCACCGAATCTAGCGCTCGTTCATCACATTATTACTATGCCGGAATTTAATCCACCTGCAGGGTTTAGCATAATAATCCTTCATGAACTCACTCCGGGGACATCATCAAACTAACGCACATGGTGACCGTAAATATCCTAACAGCACATCCTACATGTAGCAATATTACCCAAGACAGCGGGTCTATTGGCCCAGTTCACTAAGCCTCACCCATGGGAATCGAAGTAACAAGTACTACACATATATGTCTATTTAATATCTTAGGGTTAAGAGTACGCAATAATTAATCGAGGCCTAGTTCGTTTACGACGATCAGTATAAAACAAACTGCTCATATCTGGGATCCTGTTCAATACATAAATGTACTAGTGCAACTAATCAGTCAAGAAAAACTGTACAGTTGACACTACAATCGTTCACGATGGGGTGTTCATGTCCATCTGGGTTGTGAACCACTTATTCTTGTTTCGCGAGTAACTGATAGCATGATCTTCGGTTCGCCCAATGATGACCCCCACGCTCTAATACAAAACAACAGAATGTAGAACTTGTTTAATCTAACATGTTTCTCATTCATAAAAGGTAAAAGTTAAATATCATCCAAAGCCAAGCTTTCAGTATATAACACTAACACAAGGTGAATGTTGCTGATTCATCTACTCAGGCTGCATCTTCTCGTCCTCAGTAGGAGACTGGGGCTACACACGACACGAAGGAGATGGAGCATGATCAGGTTCCTATCGACGATAGACGTCTCCTTCCGCCTCCTGCTCATTGGCAGCCTGCTCCAAAGCCAGATCACCAGGAGCCACGAGCCACACATCAGCAGCAGCGTCCGGCGAAGTCGTCTGCACCGCCAGCTTGGTGGTCACAGGGGCGTTTGAGGACCGCTACAATCGAGACATGCGAGACATTAGTGTCCGGTTCGTGAGCGTCGACCTCCGCTTTCAGGATATTGAGGCACGTCAGGTCCAGTGGGGCGAGCAGTTCAACCGGTGGGATGCTCAGTTTAGTTCCAGAGCCGGCCAACCCTATTCTCCTCCTCCACCTCCTCCTGGACCACAGTGACTTGTCACTGTGTTGGTCAGCCTTTCTTTTTCTTTTCTGTTTTTATTTGTATTTTTTGTATTTTTTCTTCTTTTTTGAGTCCATTGATTATGTAGTACGACTAAGCTTCACAAAGAGTCGACAATGGAGACATTGTCTGATTTTCAGTGTGGGGGAATTTTTGCATATTTATGTGGCTATTTGGTTGACCAGGTCTAGTTTTTATTTTTAGAATGTTTTTATTTCGTTCTTTTGCTTCGTGGACCAATCTAGTTTTTGGTTTCTTGTGTTTCCTGAGTTTGGATATTGGTGTATTGTAAGACTGGATGATAATTGCTGATTGAATTGAGAAGTTGTGATGATGAGATCGAGTAACATATCTTGATTAATTGGCTTAGTTGTTTTGAGGGACGTATTCACCTTGTGAGATTTGAGTCTTTATTGTTTCTTATGTGATATTGGTCGGAATCTTATTATTAGAATATGCCTTGAGACTGCTTTGAAATAACTCGATTAGATTTGTGAAACATGAACATGATTGAGGCATTCCTTGTATTTTCTTTCCCTTTTTATTTTTCGAGAATAACAGTCACTAGTCACCCCCTTTGAGCTTTATTTGATTTTATTGTTAACCTCGTGATGATGACATTGAGTTGCGGGTTGAGAGTCGGGGGTGATGGTTGATTAATTTTGTATATTTTCCATTTGATTGATTTGAAAAGAAAGAAAGGGGCAACCGAATGGATTATAACCCTAGTGCTCCATCCACTAATGTAGGGATACGAGCCATGAGTATGAAAAACTGGTCTAGGAAACTCGGCAGAAAACCCGAAGGTTAAACCTAGATAAAATGTCCATAAGGTTTTCGCAAAAAAAAAAAAAAAATGAAAAAATATATAGTTCCTTTGGGAAGTGTGTTGGTCTTGGAGTTAGTGGGAGGAACCGGTTGGTGACAACTGGATGAGTTTATTGTTCTGGTTAGATGATTGAGTAGAGTTGTTATATATAGAGCCACTTAGCCTATATTTATCCTACTCGGTCAAAAAAGCCTAAGTTACCTCCCTTTAAGCCCCTTTGATTCACTGTTACATGAATTTGATTGTTTTAGAGTAAATGTTAGACGGTAGGAAAACTTATGATTGACTTGACTGACGATCAATTTGAGTGCACCTATCTTATAATTTGTGAAGGAAACTGAGTAAGGCACATGTTTGTACGAGAGTCTTTGTTCTTCAATATAGCCGAGTTAATGGTTGAGGTGTGTTCATGTGATCATTGGAATTCTTCTTGCTTAAATTGTTGTCCTTGCTCGTTTTCTTTTCTTTTTGTTCGGGACGAACAAAGGTTTTGGTGTGGGGGAGTTGTTTATCCCATTTTTGTGTCTTTATTTCGAGTTTATTTTCTTTTTTGTTTTTCCCCAGTTGTAGGATTTTCGTAGCTTATTTGGTCCATTTTTGTTGGTTTTGTGTTTTTATCTTTAGTTGTGTGTCTTTTTGATGTGCTATGCTTCGTGTTTTTTTTGTGTGTGTTTATGTTTTCAGGAGGTAGGTTGTGCCGGTTGAGGTTTCGACTTCTTGAGCCGAGACCGTGATATCGAGAATACCCGTTGCCGAGCCAAAAAGACTGAAGGAAGGACTGGAAAACAGACTGAAAACGCGCCCAAAACTTTTCGCGACTCGCGACATGAGTCACGACTCGCATGATGGTCGCGACCCGCGAGATTTATAGAGACTAAAGCAGTTGATCGTGAGCCCGAGTTGCGACTCGCGACATGGGGTCGCGATTCGCGAGATGAAGTCGTGACTTGCGAGAGATATCGCGACCAACCCCAGAATTTGAACAAAATGACGACGCACGACTTGCGAAGAAGTCGCAACTTGCAACCCAAGGGAGTAGATAAGTCGCGACTCGCGACTTGACGATGCAAATTTCGAGATGCGGGATTTTATATCAGATTTTGGACCTAGGGCAGATTATTCCATTTCAGACTCAGTTTTCTATTTTTACTCTTTAGAAAACTCATTCATTTCATTGCTTTTTCACTTTTGATTCGATTTGGAGATTGAAAAACTCATTTTCCCTGCTTTGGATTTGGATGCACTTGGATTTATCATTGGGATTTTTATATTAATCATAAGTTCTTTTTCTCAATTTCCATATTGATGATGATGGCTTGGGTTAATGTATTTGGTGATGTTGAATCCGTAATGAGTCGCTAAATCCATTTGCTAGGGATAAGGGATGACTGATTAGGTTCGTTTATGATTGCTTGCTTTTGATTGTTCATATCTATGCGAGTTGTGTGAATTATAGGGTTAGTTGATTGATCACCATTCTAACTTACTTAATCAACGTGTACAATCGAGAGGGAAGACGTTGGTCGATTTAGGCTCGTTAAGAATAAACTTGTTCGTCATAGTATTGTCTATCATTTAGAATATACTTGTTCGTCATAAAATTGTCTATATGTTGTGGGAATTGAAAGTTGATCGTTTACATTCACTCTCTTGTTACGAAGATTTATCGTTCAAGTCCTTTAACCGAGCAATTGATTGCTGGTAATTGTGTTAAAACCGAAAGAAATTTTCCCCGATTCCCTAGCTCTTAATCATTGAGTGAATTCGTTTGTTATTTAAATTGCATTTAATTTAATTTAATTTAAAATCATTAGCTGATAATTGAAACCCAAAAATTATTGAATTTGATTGTTTAGGATTTTTGTCTTCTTTTTTTCGTGAGTGAATAATCATACAATTAAATCCGACTAACCTTCCTTGTGATACAACCCGGGGAACGAATCTTTTGATTCTACTCCGGTAAAAATACTAACAACAATTCGCTAGAATTGGGAGAGGATAAAAATAAGAGGATAGGGGGGTTGTGGTTTGTGAAAGGTGGAAAAAAAGGAAGAGAGGAGATGGAAAAAAAAAAGGAAATGAGAGAAAAGGAGGTTGCGAGAGAAAAAAGAGAGGAGAGGAAAAGGCGAAAGGGAAATGAAAGAGAGAATATGGGTAAGAATAAAATGGGCTGAAAAAATGGGCTAATTAAGAACCTGAGTAAAAAAAATATGGGACAGAATGACAAGCGCAATTTTTGTTTTCACTATTGGCGAGCCAACCCGCCTGGCCGGGCCCGTGGCAGGGTTGGGTCGGGCTGGCTATTTATGAGCCCGCCCCATCCCACCAAACAGCGAGTTTTGGCGGGTTGCAGGCCAGCCCACCCCGTCGACCTGTTTTGACATGTCTAGCTGCGACCCGCGAAGATGTCGTGCCCGGTGATGACCTATTGCAACCCTCGAAGAGACACGTTTAATGCATTTTTGTTCCAAGTTAGAATTTTTAAAGATTATTTGAATTATATGTGTTCAACCGCAACCATAAATTTGATTATATATATATATATATGCATAATTCGATTTTGCAGAAGTAGTATAATCCACTATTATGGCATACGTGATTATGTGCTTGATGTGATGACACAATTTAATTTTATTGCATGGTTTTGGTTTGTAAAGCCTCGAGCATGTCGAGGATGATGGTTAAATGTTTGTAATATTTATTTGCCTGGTGGGACATCAGAAATATTTATTCACTTTCTTAGACAAACCTGTAAACCCATCCACGTGTGTATGATCAAAGTTTTAATTTTCGAATTAATTTAGTTTGATCGTAATTGTGTACAGATCAACCGAGATATCAAAATGACCCAACGGAGACTCGACCACTCGATCGGACTCGAGAAACCCAAGAACGTTCATCAGGATCACGCGTGCGTGTTCAGGCGCTGGAAAGCTTGTTGCCGAGGTCGCCAAGGCACGAGGCTCGCAGCGACTCTGTAAAGCCCCGTATTTTATTAATAAAGTAAAATACTAGCTTTTAAATATAAGCTAGCCTTTGTTAATAAATCTTCATGTTAATGTTCAAGTCTAAGTTCTCCAGTCAGTTAAATTTTAAGTTTGACGTGAAGTCGAAAGTATATCCGGTTAATTTTATTTATTACCCGAGTTAATGATAGTAATTAATCTTACTCCGTCTATTAAATAAAACGGACATCAGCAAGTTGGGATTAATTATTACAATGTTGACGTATTAACAAAGTTAAGAACGTTCGAGTTAATTTTCAAAGTCAAGTTTCGACCGAAATTATTTACGTTCAGTTAAGACTAATACTTGGAAATAATTTTTAAGTATTTAGGTTCATGTGTAAGTTGTTAATCTATGTTAAATCGCTCGATAAAAATATTACCGAGCCTAGTCGCCTTGATCGTACGCTAATTGCCCTATTAAGCGGCCTAGTCGGCAAGTAAATGTCTTGCATTGCCGAGAGAAATCATGTTCATTATGCCATCCTTATCATGCTAAGTGGCCATGTTTAGTAGCTCAATCGCCCTTTAGCTTGGTTTGATCAAACTTAAATTGTGCAAATCATGCTTAAAGTAAGTTTTGTCTCACAAAGTGCCGAGAGATGTTGGGAAAAATATTGCACGTGACTTCATAATTATTAGCTACTTGTGTGGAATCTCCCCAACACTTATGTGGTGACTAAGCTACAAATTGTACACCTAAGCCCCCCAACGCACGACAAGTGGCGAGAGCCAATTGGCCAAACCAAATACATCAATTTTTCATCCAACTTCACCTTAAATTATCCTTCTATTTATACGAAAGGTTGGAGTGAAAATACAGCTTACCATTAAGCTACATGCTAAACAAGAGTTAGAGAGATTAAGCTATGCGCACGCACGCAAGGTTGCGGACACACGCAAGATCGACCGAGCAATTGAGAGGGTATAGCCATATTAACTTTCTTTCTATAATTATATGATCATGTTATGCCTATTATGTTCCAATCATGTCATTTGATCCATGTAGACGCTATGTTAAGCTCGGTTTAAGGCATGTTAAGTCATTCTGAACCATTTTGATTTCGAGCTTTCAACTCTCGGGCAATTCATGTCTATTCGGTCATTATATATTTTTCCATGTTCATTTATGTAATGATTGTTGAGAGAAGTCCTCGATTAGTCGAAGGATTGGCCAAAGCCGTAGGCTGCGTACCTATCGTACGTCAACGGCCATCCATGTTCCACTGGTTATATTAATTATTGATTCATTGGGCGAACTATGTGTATTTCTTCATGTTATGTTAAGTATGTAGATTCATGTGATAACGGTCGGAGGAAAATATCAAGTAGCTAAATGGATTGGTTATAGTAGTGGGTCGCGCATACGCGCACGCCACAAAGACTTTTCAAGTCATGTCAAGGTCTTGCTAAGCATTTTTCGAGTTATTAATGTGGTTATGATCATTTTATATCAAGACATGTTCTATTATGTTAATGTTCTCGGATGAAGTAGTCGGACGGCCGTCAACGGGCCGATCGTAGTCACGCTTTCCGCACGCAGTGGCCCAGCGTACCGGCAGTCCGTCGGAGTCAGGCGGGTGATGCGCACAAGCCAGTTGGGCATCGCGAGTAGTCTCTGCCCACGCCCGTTGATAGTCGGCCAGTGCCTAGCGACGCCAACACGTCCCCGTGCACGACAGTGCATTTAGCCTCACGCCAGTCAGCCTAGGGTAGTGCCCGACAGCACGCCCGAGCGTCCAGTGTCGTCAGGGTCGCTCGGCAGTGCCCGAACTGTACCAAGTTAGCGCCAGTCTGCGCGTCCACATGTCAGTCGCCTATTGCGGCGCTCGGTAGCACCCGACAGTGCCATTCGCGCAAGTGTTGTTAGAAGTATGCTGTAAAAGCGATGTTTTGCAATTTCTATCAATTCCTTTTTGATCTGGCCATCATGTTTCGGTCAAAGTACATATGTTTGTAGTTTATTTATTTATGCAATACATACTCCATGTCTTATATTGAGGTAGTGTGGTTCGAAGAATTTCGAACAGAAAGATCACCTATCGGTTCCTTATAAGACTAAACTATTTGTTCACAGTCTAGACTGGCAGTGAGGCCCCACTTGGAAAAAGACTGTAGTGTATTCTTGATTCAGTTGGTCTTTGACTGAAGGATTATACTAGCACTTATGTTAAGTGTTGAACAGGACCACGGAAGGATAAGGATATAAGACTCACTGACCGTTGTCGTAACCTAGACCTTCAGTGATTGATGCGTTCTCTTATGCTGTAAGATAATACAAAATAGGCATATATTTATATTTCTTATTTATTTGATTTACCAAGTGATTCCTATTTTAATAGGATGACATACGAGTATTTTGGTAAGTAAGAATAATTATATGATGTGCTATTATAAATTATTTACGGTCACTATGTTCCAGTGCGCTGGATTGATGACGTCCCCGAAATGAGCTCAGGAAGGAACATTATGTTAAACCCTGCAAGTAAACGATTGTCTGACATAATGGTTAAAGTCTCAGTGGTACTAATTTCGGAAATGAATAAGAAGTTGATTATTTATTTTGTCAGTAATTTAATTAATAAACGGGTGTTATATCTTAAACATAGGGAGGTAAATCGATCAATCTGATTAATATTATTTAATCATGGAGGCTCGATTTTATTGGTAAAATAGTGGCTAAATGGGGAGGGCAATAATATTACTCTAGTGGGATATTTTATTATTTAATTCCATTAAATAGGAATTAATTTTTCTTCATATTAATTAATTAATTAGGAGAATAGAATTCCTACTAGAATCTTCTCTTGGGATTAGGAGACTTGAGAGTCTTCTAGAAAATGGAGATTAGTAGGAAATATATTTCCTACTTTATATTATTAATTGGAGTAAAATTAGGCTTCCTAAATTATGAATTAATTCTATTCCATGGTTATTAATTTAATTAGGAAAGATATTCCTACAAGGATCTTCTCTATTGTTAGGAGACTTAGGAGTCTTCTAGAAGGAGGAGATTAGTAGGAGATTTCCTTCATACATTAAATTAGAATTGGAGTAGAATTATGATTCTTAGGCCTAATGGAATAAGCCCATATTTAGCACCTCCTTAAGGTCCTGTTGATGTCTAAAAATGACCAACAATGTGTTCGAACTGTACACTAAGATGCGTACTCTGTTCGGTCTACACGAATAGTATTTGTGTTTGTGATTCGGTTTTATTTTACTGGTCCGAATGCTCAGTCTATCCGTGACTTATTGAGTAATTAATGAGAGCATTTACTCATTGCATTAAATGATGTCCTCCCCTCCCTTTTATAGGAAGTTTAGGGACTTTACATTTCCCTCTTGGGGATTTTTACATTTCCTTTTGCAGGATATTTTTATATATTAGTCATTCAACATTTAATGCTAATTGTACTTGGTAATCTTTTCCCAATATCCGAGAGTCGTCCGCTTCGTGCCACGCGTCCCTTTTTTTCTTTTGCCGTCGGATAAGAGATTTTCCTGTATCTCCGCATTTAATGCGCGCAGTACGGCTGGCTCTCGTAATGATTAAACAAATCTCACTTATTCTCACCCATCCGTTCGGCAGCGGTACGATCCCGGGGGCATCCGGTTCCCTTTCTTTTCTTACTGCCATCCCTTCGGTCTGTACCACCAACAAAGGCCCCCTGATTCGGGCATCACGTTAGGTACCGTCTCCGGTCGTAATGCCCGGATCTGCATATTCCTGATGAACCGAACGTCTCCGCCTCCTTCTCTTCTTCCGACCGGTCGTCTTCCAACCCAACAGGCGCGTATCTTCAGTGATGGTTACCTTCTCCCAAAAAGGCGCGTCCCCTTCTTCGACGGTTTCCAGAGTAACTTCTATTTCACACGTGTCGCCTTTTTATTGGGAGCCCCTGTATTTATGGCGTATGCAAATCGCTTCGTCTGACACGTTGTATCGTACCTTAATCATTGTGTCTCTTCATTCCCTTTTTGGACAGTATAAATATGTCTTCTCCCCTTTCGAAAAATCCCACACTATTCTCCTCATTCAAAATTACTCTGACTTCTCTCTATTCTTCGAACCGGTCGACTCGTGCATCCGTTCGACTTTCCTTTTCCTATGGTCTAATTTCCGCTGGAAGGTAATTTTTTCTCTTCTTTTCCTTATTTCTCCTATTAAATAGTCAATATGAGTGCCAAGGCTTCGTCTACGTCCAAAAGTTACAACGAGGAGCAGTACGAGGAAGCCCTTCAAGGTGACACGACGGGAAGGATAAGGCTCCCACTCCAAACAGAGAGTCCGGATGAGGATCACCGGATAGAACAAGCAGTCGTGTCCGTTCCAAGCGGATACTGGCGTCGTCCGTACCGCGAATGGCCGTCAACGAGCGTTTTCGGACTGGCTCACATTCCCAGCGACATACGGATGATAAGGTGGTCAAGGTCCGAACCTCCATCCGGCACCCTCGTGACATCAAGATGTTTGCGCCCTACAGTCGGGAACGGGTTCACTGTCCGCCACCCGGTTATATCGGCGTGTTCGAGCGTTCGGTCGCTTTCGGGGTCCGTTTCCCGCTCCCACGTATCCTAACCGAATACCAAAGAGACTGGGGGGTCGGTTTTAGCCAGATTTCTCCGATCGCCTGGCTGAAAATCATTAGCCAGCTCGTGTTGTTCAGTCAACAAGGTTGGGAGATGCCGACACCGGATGACATTCGCGCGCTGTTCCTGATGAAAGAAACGAGAAAGAAATCCGGACAGTTCTCTATATCCGTTCGGGATCCGAGATTTAGGGATCTAATCACCAAAGTCCCGGAGACGATCAGCAAATTCAAATCTTCATGGTTTTGGGTCGGACGCGGCTGGCAGACACGGAAGTCTCCGGATGATCCAGGAGCTTCTGAATTTTTAACCGTTCCGACGAGATTCGTTGCAAAGATTTGTGAGTTTATGCTTTCTTTTTCTCGTTTGTCTCTCCTAATTTTTGGTTATTTTTTTTTTCCGACCTAACAGGTCAAGTTCATTGTTTCAGCCAACCCTTCGCTCGTCCCTGAGTTGAGAGAGTCGTTCGTTCTCCAATTGACTGAGTTGCTGCAAAAGGGCGAAGACGAACGTGCCGGACCCAAATTGGTGGAGGATTCTAATCTGTTCGAGGTCGGACTCTATACGGGCGACGTTGAGATTTCGTACGTTCCCAGGAAGTGCCTTTATCCGTTTTCCTTTCTTTAACCGTTCGGTCAGGTGGTCGTATTGTTCGGTTTTTTCTTACTGTCCGGCCTTTTGCAGCTTTTTATCCTTTGGGTAATTTGAAAGGTGTGGCCACCGACACGGGAGCAAAGAGGACTGCTGTGAAATCGAAGGGAAAACAGACCACTACTAGTTCCAGAACCGAATCGAAATCCAGAGAATCGACTGCTGAGATGGACTGTTTGGCGATGATTAAGAAGATGAGGGCCGCCCAGGCATCAGCATTGAAGGATCCGACCCCTCAGCAGGAGGTCGGTTATGAGGTTATCGAGTTTTCGGGTGAAGAGGACGAGCAGCCATTGCAGAGAGGTCGCGCGGCGAGCCGAAAACGGGCTGTTGAAGTTGACGAGGCTCGTAAGGCCAAGCGCCCGGTCCAATCAGGGACTCAAGAGCAAGGTTCGACAGCTGGCCCCATCACACCGGTTGTGCCAAGCGGTTTCTTTGAGGGGATAGACGCTCCCATTCATCAGAACGGGTCGAAGACTTATCTCCGGGTCGAGCCCACCCGAGCGGCCTGAGCGGATCGCCTGAAGAAGGTATCCGACAGCTGGTTTGTTCGCTATAAGTCAGTTGCGCACCCCCTCCTGCCGAATGTCGGGAACTGGCCCCCGCACGTGACGGATGACGCCCTGGCACCCTTGATGAGTTGGGATCTCCCGGCCGAGCTGACTGCTCAAGCGCTCACTCCGACCGAACGGGTGGAATATGCGGCGGGGAGCTTGGGTCGTGCTTTGTGCATGTAGGCGGCGGCCTTGGCCGACTTCAAAACGATGAGCAGCGAACTGGCGAGGATTACGGCCGACCATGCCGTTTGCAAGGACATGATCCACTCTCTCCAGGACGACCTCAAGAAATCCGAACTGCTGCAAATGAAGATTGTCGAACTTGAAGGTGAGCTGAAGGTGGTTCGATTGGAGAAAGTGAGGCTGATTGAACAGGCAGACAGTGCCAAAAAGCAGCTGGCCGAGGCCGAAAAAGAGATTGCCGCGGCGAAATTGAATGCTGAGGAGGCCGTCCGGAAACATGCTGCGGCCGAATGGGAAAGGGACACAGCGCTGGCCGAACAGGAAAGACTCCGGTCCGAGTTGAAGGGAGCGGGACAATCCCGCGGCTCGTATGAAGACGGCTTCGAGAGGGGCCGTTTGGTTGGGTTGCAAGAGTACAACAATACGGACAAATTCCTGGCCGACAAGGACTTGAACGCGGCGCTCGGACTAAACTGGGTTATCCATGCGATGAAGGACGGAGGGAAGACTCTGAAGGACCTCGAGGCTATTCGTGATATCAAATTCGAGCGGCTGGCTCTGCCCGAGGAGATGAAGATTTCGGCCGTGATTGTGGATGACAATGAAAAAACCTATGACAGCCGTCTGATGGACTCCGCCTTTTCAAAATCCGCCGCGGATACGACCGGGGCCGGTCCGAGCCACCCTCCCGACCGTCAAGGTGAAGGAACGAGCGAGAATGATGAGGATGCTGGGAACGAACAGCCACCCCCCGTTTGACTTTCGATCACTTTCTAGTTGCTATTTCTGTTTTTTTTTTCTTTAAGTATGTTTGCGTATGTTGCTTGCTGTTTCGAACAACTTATTTAATTTGCATTTCCGAATGTTGGTGTGTTCCGAGCCCGGGGATGGTTTATTCCCTGTAGGGTTCGGGTATTTGTGTGATTTCCCTATGTATGGAAAATAAACTAAGTGTGGTATTTTATGTTTCCTTCGCTTAATATCTTCATGCCGCTTCAATCTTGATCGGACAACTTTAAGTGATCAAGTCGCTACCCTACTTGGAGTCGTTTTATTTCTGATCGGACGACCTTAAGTGGTCCGATACCGGGCAACCTTAAGTGGTCCGGTTGTTACCCTACTTGGGGTCATTTTGATTTTTGATCGGACGACCTTAAGTGATCCGATACCGGGCAACCTTAAGTGGTCCGGTTGTTACCCTACTTGGGGTCATTTCATTTTTGATCGGACGACCTTAAGTGATCCTATACCGAGCAACCTTAAGTGGTCCGGTTGTTACCCTACTTGGGGTCGTTTTATTTTTTATCGGACGACCTTAAGTGGTCCGATACCGGGCAACCTTAAGTGGTCCAGTTGTTACCCTACTTGGGGTCATTTTGATTTTTGATCGGACGACCTTAAGTGATCCGATACCGGGCAACCTTAAGTGGTCCGGTTGTTACCCTACTTGGGGTCATTTTATTTTTGATCAGACGACCTTAAGTGATTTGATACCGGGTAACCTTAAGTGGTCCGGTTGTTACCCTACTTGGGGTCATTTTATTTTTGATCAGACGAGAACACTCTTTATTGATAATACTTCTTCAAATACATGGCATTCCAGGGATACATCAGCGGGGTTCCGTCTAAGTACTTCAATCGGTAGGCCCCATTCTTAAGTACGGCGTCGACTTGATACGGTCCTTTCCATTTTGGTTTTAGGGGACCCGGATCCGGTCCCGTCACTCTCTTCAAAACTAGTTCTCCCGCTCGGTAGAGACGAGAATTGACTCTTGCGTTGAAGTGTCTTTCGGTCACCCGTTTGTATGCTGCGTTCTTTAGTTCGGCTTGCGTTCGTGCTTCTTCTATTAAATCCAAACCCGTTCGCAATCCCTCGCTATTCGCTTCCTCTTCGAAATTCTTTACTTGATACGTTTCAGACCCGATTTCGACCGGGACCATTGCCTCTGCCCCATATGCTAACGAGAACGGTGTTTCTCCCGTCGCCGATCTTGGTGTGGTCCGGTATGACCACAAGACGTTCGGGAGCTCCTCCGGCCAGGCCCCTTTCGAGCTTTCCAGTCATACCTTCAAACCTTGTTTAATAATTTTGTTAACCGCCTCTACTTGCCCATTTGACTGCGGATGGTAAGGGGTAGAGAAATAATGTCGAATCCCCAGCTCTTCACAAAACGTGTCGAATTTATTTCCCTCAAACTGTCGTCCGTTATCAGTTACCACAGAATGAGGAATACCAAATCGGCAAACGTTTGGCACTTAACACACCTCCTGACTAGGTTGAACGCGTCCCTTTTCAGCGTGGGCCAGTAATACCCCTGTCGTAGTATTTAATGCGCTAACGCTCGTCCCCCCGAATGGTTTCCGCATACGCCCTCGTGGACTTCTCTCATGACTCGTTCGGCTTCTTCGTCGTCCACACATTTGAGCAATGGATTCGAATAGCCCCTCTTGTATAACGTTCCTGCCATGATCGTGTATCTTGCTGCTCGGATCCTTAATGACCGAGCATCCTTTAGGTCTGCGGGGAGTTCTCCCTTCTCCAAATACGATCGGATAGGATCCATCCATCCGGATGTTGTGGCACCGACCGATTCCTCAATCCTCATGATGTGCTCGACCTGAACGGCCGGCCTCTCCTGGTGGCGAGTGTAAATGTACTCGATTTCATCGGTTCCTCTGCTGGATGCCAACCGTGCGAGCGCGTCCGCCTGGGCATTCTCTGACCGGGGAACGTGCACGAGTTGAATGTTTGCTCGCGCTATCTTCTTTCGAGCTAGGTGTAAATATGGCACCAGGCGGGCTTCTTTTGTCTCGAACTCCCCTGAGATTTGCTTTACTAACAACATTGAGTCAGAGTATGCTTTTAAATTCATGATGTTCATCGAGTGGGCCAAGTCCAGGCCGGATAATAGTGCCTCATATTCTGACTCGTTATTGGTCGCAGCAAACAGGTACCGGACCGAATGGCAATATAGCTTTCTTTGGGGGCTGACGATCACGACTCCTCCCCCAGACCCTTCGATTGTGGCCGATCTGTCTATATACATCTCCCAAGTTTCTGTAGTTTGAACTGGTTCGGCTCCCGTTGTGAACTCAGCTATGAAGTCGGACAATGCTTGTCCTTTTATCGCCGTCCGTGGTTTATATTGGAGATCGAACTGCCCAAGCTCTACGGCCCACTTGATCATTCGTCCCGACGTATCAGGCTTGTGGAGAATTTGTCGAATAGGATAGGCTGACAAGACGGTCACCCGGTGTTCAAGAAAATACGGCCTGAGTTTCCTCGAAGCCGTCACTAGGGCGAAGATTAACTTCTCGATCTGTGGGTAACGGACCTCAGCTTCATGTAATGCCTTGCTTGTGTAATAGATCGAATGTTGATTCAAATTCTCTTCCCGAACGAGTACGGCGCTTATCGCGGTCGGGGTAACTCCGAGATATAGATACAGCATCTCTCCAGGGTTTGGCTTTTGGAGGACCGGGGGCCGAACGTGACTCCTTGATGTTGTCCAGCGCGTGTTGGCATTCGTCCGTCCATTTGAATTTATTATTCTTTTTAATAGCCTCGAAGAAGGGCTTACATTTGTCCGTGGACTTTGATATGAATCGGCTTAAAGCCGCTAATCTACCTGTTAGACTTTGCGTTTCTCTTATCGACCTAGGGGGTTTTAGTTCGAGTATTGCTTTAATCTTGTCGGGGTTCGCTTCGATTCCCCTTTGACTAACTATGTATCCTAAAAACTTACCCGAACCTACCCCGAATGTACATTTTTTGGGATTTAACACCATGGAGTAATCACGCAAAATAGAAAACATTTCATTAAGATGTGACACATGATCGTTCGCAAAAACAGATTTAACAAGCATATCATCCACGTAAACTTCCATAGTTCGTCCGATTTGATCTGCAAACATCTTATTCACGAGCCTCTGATAGGTTTCCCCGACATTCTTGAGACCGAATGGCATCATGGTGTAGCAATAGAGTCCTCTGGCCGAATAGAAAGATGTGTGCTCCTCATCGTTCGGGTCCATCGGGATCTGGTGATATCCCGAATAGGCGTCCATGAAGCTCATGAGTTCGTGTCCGGACGTCGCGTCCACCATGTAATCGATGATGGGCAACGGATAACTGTCTTTGGGGCAGGCCCGATTGAGATCGCTGAAGTCGACGCATAGTCGCCACGTTCCACTGCTCTTCTTTACCAGGACCGGATTGGATACACAAACTGGGTACTTGGCTTCGCGAACGAACCTGTTGTCAATCAGCTTTATTACTTCCCCCTCGAGCGCTCCTTGTCGTTCTGGTCCCAATTTCCTTCTTTTCTGCACGATTGGCTTTACCATTCGGTCAACCCGAAGGCTATGGCATGCTAGGTTTGGATCGATCCCCACCATATCTTCATGCGTCCAGGCGAAGACATCTGCGTTTTCGATTAGAAAAGTAATTAACCTAGACCGGATGGGTTCGCCCATGTTGCGTCCGATGCGCAATGACTTGGTGCAGGCTGGTTCATCAAGATAGATCGTCTCTATGTCTTCGCTTGGTTCGGCCCGTTCGGGTTTCTTTCCTTTAAATTGATCTCGGGGGTCCAGTTCGTCTTTTTCTTCGATTGGTTCCTTCCCTGGTCGGCGTCCCCGGTCTATCGTTCGATCCTCCTCTTTGCACGGATCGTTCTCCTATTGGGTGGATTGATCAGCCTCCGATTCTTTTTCGCCCTGTCCGTCTCTCGGGGGTGAAAGTGTGTTTGCGCTTGATGACATCGGCATAGGGTACTTGTCTTCCTATTTTGGGCCCTCGATCGGTTCTTCCCTTATCCTCTTTCGTCCGTTCGTGTATCCTTTGGCCACACTGTTGTCTGGTCGTTCAGACGAAACTTCCTGCTCGTCTGACCGCTTGGGCTCTGCAACTGGTTCGTCGATCAGTTTCTCCTCCTCGTTCGCCATCATGACCGAGTGTATTTCTAATGACGGGATCGCCATGATGCACTCCCTTGCTTCCCTTTGGTTGCCGTAGTGGACTCCCATGCCATTCTCAGTTGGGAATTTGATCGAATAGTGGAAGATTGATACGGCCGCCTTCAGCTTGTATAAGGCCGTTCGCCCGAGGATGGCGTTGTACTCGCTGGCCGTTTTCACCACTTTGAAAGTTTCCATGATCATGCGTCCGTTTGCTCCCGAATCCCCGAGCTCAATTGGTAATATGATTTCTCCTTCAGGAATGGTTGCTTGTCCGTTGAATCCAGTTATGCGGTCGTTGCATGGGCGCAGTTCGCTTTGGTCTATCCCCATTTTAAGGAATGCGGTCTAGTATAAGATACTTGAGTACGCCCCCGTGTCCGCCATGATTCGGTGGACTGGGATTCGGAAAATGGGGGCTGTGATTACGAGCGCATCTGAGTGTGGATTATCAAACGGGAGAGAATCTTCATCCGAAAACATTATTAGATTTATGGGCATGGGGATGTGTCGGTTGACCTCTGCTCGGCTGACTTGGTGTCCTGTGTTGTATGCTTTTCGGACGTATGCCTTGACCTGTCTTCTTGACATGCTCGAACTTTCCCGGCTCGTATTGACCCTTGTGGGCGGTCCGCTTCTTCGGATTGGGATGTGAACCGAATGCTCCTCGTCTCATCTGGACGCTGTCCTTTTCCTTCCCCCGGATGCGCTCGTCTCGCCTCGTTGCTCCTGACTGATCGTCAATATTTCATTGTGGTGTTCGTTCGCTCTCCGGGGATTCAGTCCGAAATCGGGCTCGTCTCCTGGGTTCATTCGTTCATCGTTTCTTGGCCTCCGGTTGCCTGCATCCATCCTAGTGAACCTCCTTACCTGCGGATCATCAATTAGTTTCAACAAGGCAGATGTTAAGTTCCGACACTGGTCGGTATTGTGGCCATGCACTTTGTGGTAAGCGCAATATCGGCTTTTGTCTAGATTTTCTTCATCGGCCCTGATCGGTCTGGGGTCTGGGATGATCCCCTTGTTCTTCAACTCTTCATACACTACGGCCGCGCCGGCCGAATACACCCCCTGGTAGCTGTTCGTGAGTTCCTCGTGATGTTTCCTCTGCATGGCTCGGAATTGGGAGCTTCTTCCGTCCTTCACAAACTCCTTGTTCGGTCGGGACTCCTTTTCTTTGGCGATTTGCTCGTTCAGGGCTGGGAACGACGGGACGGACATGTTTTCTTTTGCCATGATATGTTGTTGAGCTTTCATCAAAAATTCGTGATACGTCTGAGGTTTGTTCTGGCAGAGGGTCCATTTGAACATCGAGTTTGGTCTCAGTCCTGAATATGCCAAAACGAGCAGGGTCTCCTGATGACACGGTTCCATGTTTTGTACCCGTTCATTGAAACGAGTGATGTAATTCTTCAAACTCTCGTCTGCTCCCTGGATAATGTGAGTGATCGATTCTTTGGGAATTCGGCACGCCTGGGATCCGATGAAGTGGGTTCGGAACATGGACTTTAATTGTGACCACTTAGCGATCGAATGTGGGGCGAGCGAATGGTACCATCTTTGTGCTTTTTCTTCCAGAGTTAATGAGAACATCCGACAGCGGAGGGCGTCCGGTGCTCCGTGCAGGTCTATCCATGACGTATATAATCCTAGGTGGGTGTCCGGTTCAGATGTTCCGTCATAAAATCCGATCTGCGGGATCTTGATCTTCTCGGGCAGCTGTTCCTGCAAAATATCAAATGTTAGGGGTGATTCGGGTTCGGCTGGGTTGGATTCCGTTCGTGCCCTTGAGGCTGTCATGGCTCGTTTGAGAGGGACTTCCGTCAGATCCTGTTCGGTGGAAACTAGTCGTTTTTGGGCCGAACGCCGAGCTTCGAGTTCGGCTATTCTACTTTGGAGGCTCTTCATTTTGTCTTCTTCGGCTTGAGTCGTTCGCCTTCTGGTCAATGTTCTCCTCAAGTCGTCATCGACCACGTTTTTTCCCGGCCGTTTGAAAACCGACCGGGTGGTGTTTCGGGTTCGAGTATCTGTGACCAAGCGACTTTCGTCCGTCTGTTCATTTTCCGTCCGGGTGGTGGATTTTTCCTTCGTGCTCCCGGGCGATCGGGTGGTTTCTTCGCGAACGTTTGTTTCCTTGCCTTTGAGGGTGTTGGTAAGGTCTTTTTTGGCTGGGGTTTTGGGTGCTTGAGACGTAGAGGGCCGGATCTGTGTTATCAGGTTTGATATTCCCTTAACAAAGTTTGGGTCTTTGAAAAAGGCTGAATAGTCCGTCCTCGTGGTTGGGTTGTTTCGCCGATCTTCCCTTTCTTCTGGTGAGTCTCGCCGGCGACTCTGGCTTGATGATGATGCAATTGTCTTTGACATGCTGGAATAGCCCTTCCTCTAGCGCCAATTGTTGATATCTAAAAATGACCAACAATGTGTTCGAACTGTACACTAAGATGTGTACTCTGTTCGGTCTGCACGAATAGTATTTGTGTTTGTGATTCGGTTTTATTTTACTGGTCTGAATGCTCAGTCTATCCGTGACTTATTGAGTAATTAATGAGAGCATTTACTCATTGCATTAAATGATGTCCTCCCCTCCCTTTTATAGGAAGTTTAGGGACTTTACATTTCCCTCTTGGGGATTTTTACATTTCCTTTTGCAGGATATTTTTAGATATTAGTCATTCAACATTTAATGCTAATTGTACTTGGTAATCTTTTCCCAATATCTGAGACTCGTCCGGATCGCGCCACGCGTCCCTATTTTTCCTTTGCCGTCGGATAAGAGATTTTCCTGTATCTCAGCATTTAATGCGCGCAGTACGGCTGGCTCTCGTAATGATTAAACAGATCTCACTTATTCTCTCCCATCCGTTCGGCAGCGGTACGATCCCAGGGGCATCCGGTTCCCTTTCTTTTCTTACTGCCATCCGTTCGGTCTGCCATCCGACTTTTCTCATCTACATACACGTGAGAATAACATTGTTCGAGAGTTAGGGAGATTCGATTAAACGCTCCACCAAGTTTAATTGAAGTAGGTGTTTAGGTAATCCGTTAGAAGGCTTTTGGGTACAATTTATTCGAGCCTTTATACTTATATTTTCCGGTCATCATCACCATCTCATCGCCGCCGATCGCTGCCAATCGCCGCCGTGAGCCACCACCGGAAATCGCCAACTGCCGCCAGTCGTAGCCCGAGCCTAGCAGATCGCAACCGCCCGCTACCGCAAGCAGTCGCGTATCGCCCAGGCCTTGCCAGCGACGCCCAGCAACGCCCAGTCGATGCCCGTGAGCTTCCAGCGTCCACCTGCCTGCTCGTCGTCCACCCGCGCTACCAGTCGACGTCCGCCCGTGCTCCCAGCGTTCGCCAACACGCGCGCGCTATTCTTTGTGCGCCCAAGAGACGCGAACTGCACGCCCGCGTGCGTCCACGTGTCAGCGCCGGTCCACCTCGGCATAGGAGAAGCGCACCGCGCGTCACGCACAGCGCCCGACACGCCCCGCCAGCAGTCCACGCACGTTGCAAGTGACCGCGCCCGACGCGCACAAGCTGTCGTTGCAACCCGATGCCGAGACCCCCGTGCTGATCGACCGAACCCCGTTTGATGTGTCGATTAGAGTCGACTAAAGGCCAAACCTATCCGCTCATTAGGTTGTGGTGATCAGACGAAATTCATCAACGGTACTCTACATCGTCTCAGAGTCGGTAAAAATTTTAAAAGGTAAACGTCCATATCATAACTATAGATTCCGCTGCGTTAGGATTTATTTCGATAAAGTTCAATACGGTGCATGTTGTTTGACGTTCCTAACAGAACCCAACAACTGGTATCAGAGCCCAGGTTTAATGCAAACTCGTGCACAATTTGAATTTTGGACTTTGCATGTCTACATGAATTATGTGCGTACAGACGCAGCGGCATAGTAGATTAGAAATTGCAATAGGTTTTTGCAGGTTGTCGAATCCGACTATTGTGGCCCGTATGTATGGATTTTAATTCATGTTGAATGTATGTTGTTTTTAAAGCCTTGGACATGTCAAGGAATTTTGGATTGGTGAATGCTTGTAATAAATTATTCGCGCGGTGGGACACCGCATAGTTTATTGCTTTCATAGAAACTCGTGTACAGCTCCTGCGTGGGTCATAGGATTAATTATGTAATTTTTGTTTATATTATTCGTTATTGATCCGACGGGCGTGGACCAACCTTGACGGGGCGCGGCATAAACACGTACACGGATGCCATGGTGATGATCCAATGGTGACTTTCCCGGAGACGACCAATTCAGTGGGAGTCACTGCGAAAGAGGAGTTCCAATACCTGAAACGGAGGACACACTCAACAAGGACATGACTGTGTTTTCTCCGTAACATTAGAGATTGATTAAAGGCCATGATAGTTGGATTATAGTTCTTAGTTTATTATTGCTCATTAATCATGCATGTTTTACGTGATTGCTTATGTGCAAATAAAAACATGTTAACAAAATCCCATAAAATAAAAATTATATTAAGTGTGTAATGGGTTGAAATTAATTACATCCAAGGCCTCCATTATAGGTTTGTCAGTGAAGTGATTTAATTCGAGCCCAAAGGACGTTTTATTTCACAGTTCATAAGGACGAATCTCCTTCGGGATTGTTATAGTGAGCTATTTCAAAAGCGTACGGGTCACCCAAAGGTGGACGTATAATTTTGGTAGTAAACTTAGTACCAATTAATGGGTTACGCTTAAAGTGCAAATAATTACGATAGTCCCAAAGGACAAGGTCGTTTTTATTCTTTTATAAAGTTAATTGCGCTGGCCAAAAGATGAAACCGACTATTAGTTAAGTATTGCTCGGCAGTATGTTAAGCTAATGGGATTTATCCCTCATCTTGTGAATGTTTGAACCGTAGACGTCCACACTCGGTAGCCATGCTCAAATCCATCAAGATTCTCTTGGCTGTCGCCGCTCATTTGGATTATGAGATTTGGCAAATGGATGTTAAGACCGCTTTCCTTAACGGGAATTTGGACGAGGACATCTATATGCAGTAACCAGAAGGATTCATTGCAAAGGGCCAAGAGCATCTGGTCTGCAAGCTGAAGAGGTCCATTTATGGGCTAAAGCAGGCTTCGAGGTCTTGGAACATCCATTTTGACGAGGTTGTCCAGTCGTTTAGATTTACCCAATGTCCGGATGAGCACTGTGTGAACAAGAAAAGTGATAGAAATGTGGTGGTGTTTCAAGTGTTGTACCTGGATGATATTCTTCTCATTGGAAACAGTGTGAATATGTTATCAGACGTAAAGGTATGGCTATCCAAGCAGTTTGATATGAAGGATTTGGGTGAAGTAGGACATGTTCTCGGAATCAAGGTCATTCGCGACCGAGAGAAGAGAAAGTTGTGTCTATCCCAATCCACATACATAGACACTGTCCTAAAGCGTTTCAACATACGGGATTCCAAGAAAGAGGATTTACCCTTTCGGCATGGAATACCTCTATCTAAGAGGATGTTCCCGAAGACGCCTCAAGAGATAGAGGACATGAAGGCAGTTCCTTATGCATCGGCAGTAGGAAGCCTCATGTATGCTATGTTGTGCACGCGACCTGATATTTGTTATGCCGTGGGCATGATAGCAAGATATCAGAGTAAACTGGGACCGGAACATTGGTCTGCGGTAAAGCATATACTCAAGTACTTACGTAGGACTAAGGAGTACATGTTGATTTACCAGGCAGATGAATTGCTTCCGTTGGGTTACACCAATTCTGACTTCCAGGCAGACCGAGACAAAAGCAAGTCGGCCTCAGGGTTTGTGTATACATTAGGAGGAGGAGCCATAGTATGGAGGAGTGTCAAGCAGAAATGGTGGCGGACTCAACCATGGGAGCTGAGTATGTAGCAGCCTCAGAGGCAGCGAAAGAAGTTGTCTGGCTCAGGAATTTTCTCCTCGACCTTGATGTGGTACCGAGTTTGCCCGCTGCGATCACAGTGTTCTGTGAAAACAGCGGAGCAGTAGCAAATTCGAAGGAGCCACGGACTCATAAAGCGATAAACACATAGAGCGCAAGTACCACCCGATACGAAAAATCGTTGAACGAGGAGAAGTCGTTGTTGCCAAGTAGGGCGACATAGTAGACTAGTCTTTGAGAATTAGGTTGAAAGAAATTGTGGTTATTTTGTTTAGCCATGAGCTTATAAAGCATAAGTGGGAGATTGTTAGAGGTATGCTGTAAAAGCGATGCTTTGCAGTTTCTATCAATTCCATTTTGATCTGGCCATCATGTTTCGGTCAAAGTACATATGTTTGCAGTTTATTTATTTATGCAATACATACTCCATGTCTTATATTGAGGTAGTGTGGTTCGAAGAGTTTCGAACAGAAAGATCACCTATCGGTTCCTTATAAGACTAAACTATTCATTCACAGTCTAGACTGACAGTGAGACCCCACTTGGAAAAAGATTGTAGTGTATTCTTGATTCAGTTGGTCTTTGACTGAAGGATTACACTAGCACTTATGTTAAGTGTTGAACAGGACCACGGAAGGATAAGGATATGAGACTCACTGACCGTTGTCGTAACCTAGACCTTCAGTGATTGATGCGTTCTCTTAAGCTGTAAGATAATATAAAATAGGCATATAATTTTATTTCTTATTTATTTGATTTACCAAGTGATTCCTTTTAATAGGATGACATACGAGGTATTTTGGTAAGTAAGAATAATTATATGATGTGCTATTATAAATTATTTACGGTCACTATGTTCTAGTGTGCTGGATTAATGACGTCTCCGAAATGAGCTCAGGAAGGAACGTTATGTTAAACCCTGCAGGTAGATGATTGTCTGACATAATGGTTAAAGTCTGAGTGGTACTAATTTCAGAAATGAATAAGAAGTTGATTAATTATTTTGTCAGTAATTTAATTAATCAACGGACGTTATATCTTAAACAAAGGGAGGTAAATCGATCAATCGGATTAATATTATTTAATCATGGAGGCTCTATTTTACTGGTAAAATAGTGGCTAAATGGGGAGAGCAATAATATTACTCTAGTGGGATGTTTTATTATTTAATTCTATTAAATAAGAATTAATTTTATTCAATATTATTTAATTAATTAATTAATTAGGAGAATAAAATTCCTACTAGAATTTCTCTTGGGATTAGGAGACTTGGGAGTCTTCTAGAAGATGGAGATTAGTAGTAAATATATTTTCTACATTATATTATTAATTGGAGTAAAATTAGGCTTCCTAAATTAGGAATTAATTCTATTCCATGATTATTAATTTAATTAGGAAAGATATTCCTCCAGGGATCTTCTCTAGTGTTAGGAGACTTAGGAGTCTTCTAGAAGGAGGAGATTAGTAGGAGATTTCCTTCCTACATTAAATTAGTATTGGAGTAGAATTAGGATTCCTAGGCCTAATGGAATAAGCCCATATTTAGAACCTCCTTAAGGTCCCTAACGGAGCCTATAAATACATCATGTCCCAATCTCTCCTACAAGTTGATGTTGGCCGATTTTTCTCATCTACATACACGTGAGAATAACATTGTTCGAGAGTTAGGGAGATTCGATTAAACGCTCCACCAAGTTTAATCGAAGTAGGTGTTTAGGTAATCCGTTAGAAGACTTTTGGGTACAATTTATTCGAGCCTTTATACATATATTTTTCGGTCATCATCACCATCTCATCGCCGCCTATCGCTGCCCATCGCCACTGTGAGCCACCGCCGAAAATCGCCAACTACCGCCAGTCGTCGCCTGAGCCCAACCGATCGTAACCGCCCGCTACTGCAAGCAGTCGCGTATCGCCCAGGCCCTGCCAGCGACACCCAGCAACGCCTAGTCGACGCCTGTGAGCTTCCAGCGTCCACCTGCCTGCGCGTCGTCCACCCGCGCTACCAGTCGACGTCCACCCGTGCTCCCAGCGTACGCCAACACGTGCGCGCTATTCTTTGCGCGCCCAGGAGACGCGAACTGCACGCCCGCGTGCGTCCACTTGCCAGCGCCAGTCTACCTCGGCATAGGAGAAGCGCACCGCGCGTCACGCACAGCTGATGAGGATCGTGTAGTTCGACTGCTGATAAGCCGCTAACCCGCGCCTTGAATCGCCGATATTGTTTCTCTAGCCACAGCCGCGCCTATTGAAACGAATAAAATTGCAGTAGTATTCTGGTGAAAAGACTAAAGCAAAGTTGGAAGAACAAAGTTCTAGATTTCTATTAACTTCTTGGATGATTGAATGATTAAAAATAACATAGGGGAAGGGGCCTTT
>CACSLK010029771.1:533486-547047 GCA_902706635.1 Striga hermonthica | reverse complement strand
CGCCGCGGCCCAGCGCCCCAGCGCCCGCAGTCCAGCACCCAGCGCCCCCAGCACAGTGCCCAGCGTCCGTGCGCACCACCAGCCGAATGTGTGCCTTTGAACTGTTTGACTTCGTTTAGTGTTCTAGGACTATATGTGTTATTAATATCCATTTTGGTCAAGTCTAGATGTAGGATCCAAGTGTTCCAATATCCACGGAACTTCACGAACTACTTGGTTGAATCAAGTTCGACCAATGTATGCTTTTGATTGTTCTCTAAGGTCAAGTAGGTGTTGATCTTAGTATTAAATTATTGTAGGTGTCTGACGAGCCGTGCTCGCTGCCTACTCCCGTTGTGTGCCATATTCCTTTGCTGTACCAGGTGGGTTCTAATCTAAAATTGTCTATACCATGAATGATGAATGTTTATTTCTTATGGGTATGATCTATGTATGAATATGAAATATGTAGCCTATCGATGTGAGCTGTAACGGCCGTCGGTACGGTTGTCCCCGTCGATGTAATACGGTTTCCCTTGTGAGGCGAGTCTCCTTAAGTCCTGATATGGCCGTGCCCTTGCGAGGTACGTAAGCCCATATGGAAGGCCGTGTCCGTAGCGTGGCATGTACTCCCGCCTTCGGGTAATGAATCCCCGTTCTGCTGCTAGCGATAGATGTGCACAGGAGTAATGTGGTTGTTGTGATTTTGATAGGAGATGAGACATGATGTGATTATCTTATATTCATACTGCGACCATACCATTTGACATATGTTATTTATGTGCATAGTAGTGAGCACTACTTTTATCTTGTACTCACTCCCACCTGCTCGTCACGGATGCAGGTCAAGCAGGTGCCGGATGACGGGGAAAAGACGAGTGGGTTGGTCATGATTATGATGTTTATGTTTCCGCTTTCTTTATGAACAAAGTGTGGTCTTTGAGACATGTTGAAACGTTTTCAAAAATAGTCCGTGTCGGGATTTTGGACCCTTGTTTGATATTCGTATGAGAGTTATTTATGGATTATCATGTGTCTTCGATTATGCATGCTATGTGGTTTAGCTAATAATCATGTGGAGTTGAATTTTAAAAGGTTAATGAAAACCATGTGAACAACCAGATACGACTTGGTTGATGTTTAATGTTGTATAACGCCCATGATTTCGAAAATGAGTTCGAAAATTTTATACTGATTTTTGGAAAGTCCAGAATTTCTTTAAAATCAAAGTGGGGTGTTACAGTTTGGTATCAGAGCCAGTCTGCATTTCTGTAGACTGGTTTAATATGTTAATATATGTTTAGACCTTGTGTTACGACCACTCGTCTCCGTCACTCCGCGCTGCTTAAGGTATGTTTTGTTTAAAGTATTAATGAAATTACTTGTTATGTGAATGATGCACATGTAGTAATGAAACTACTCGTGATGAACTTGTGATTTGGGGCTTAGGATCTATCCACCTTGATTTAACCGAACTCTAATGTTTATTTGGCGAACTCTAGACTTCAGTAAGTATTGATTATTTTGTTTGTTCTTGTGCTAAACCTTGTTCGACTTATTCAATGTAGAAGTATGAATACTCGCAACAACAACCGTAATCGTCAACCATCCCCGCAGCCTTCTCCGCCCCGTCAGCACCAGGCCCCTCCGGCCATGGACCTTACCCAGCTTATCATTCAGTTCCAGAGGATGAATGCACCAACCTTTGCGGGGTCTGAAAACCCCACAGCGGTGCTGGAGTGGATCAAAGAACTGGACAAGGTCTTCGCTGTACTTCCCCTCCCTGACCGTCAGCGGGTATCCCTTGCAACTTATCAGATGAAGGAGGACGCCTCCGACTGGTGGATTGACCACTGGGCCCGGAGGCCAGAGGCAGAGCTTCATGCTCTCACTTGGGAGCAAATGAGGAAGATGGTGCGTAGCAAGTTTCTCCCCCAGAGCTTTTGGGACAAAATGGAGCATGAGTTCTACCACTTGCAGCAGGGCAGTTCCACGGTGGATGAGTATGTCCGTACCTTCACCCGCATGTGCCTTTTTGCGGGCGACACAGTGAACACCGATGCCAAGAAGGCCCGCAAGTTTCTTAAGGGGCTCAACCAAAGGATCCGTGAGCTGGTGGGAAGTCACAGACTGATGTCTTATGCAGATACCGTGAGTCGGGCTCAGGAGGTAGAGAGTTGTCTCATCCCTTTGGCTTCAGTTCTTTCCTTCTATCATGCTTCCCAGCCATCACAGACTGTTGTCCAGTATGCTCAGCCTATTTTCTCGGCACTGCCCAGCTCTAGCTCGGGTAAGAGAAAGTCAGATTCCCACCGGGATAACCGGAAGGGAAAACGAGGAGGCCCAGACCGGTGCAATCATCCCTCTTATGGCAACCGCACCTGTAAGAAATGTGGCAAGTACCATAGTGGCAAGTGCTTAGCCGACCAGCGAGCCTGTTTCAACTGCAACCGTCTGGGTCATTATGCCAGTGTCTGTCCGGAGCCCAAGAGGCAGCAGCAGTTCCCTCAGCAGCAGCAGCAGCGGCAGCAGCTTCCCCCGCCGCCACCTCATCAGTAGCATCAGCAGCCCCCACCGTTCCAGCAGAGGGCTGGGGGTCAGGCTCGAGTCTATACCATCACCCACGATGAGGCCGCTCGCAATGCAGGTACCATGTCCGGAATGCTTTCGATATCCCATGTGTCTGTCTTTGCTTTATGTGATACCGGTGCTACCCACTCTTTTATTTCTTCTCGTTGCTTGGAGGCTTTATCTATTAGCACCGTGCATGCTTGTGATCCTCTCGAGGTTAGTCTAGCCTCGGGAAAAATTATCATCTCTGATTCAGTGGTTCGCAATCTTCCCATCTGTATTGGCGGTCGAGTTCTGGAGGCCGACGTTTATGTAATTGATATGCGAGACTTTGACGTGATCTTGGGCATGGACTGGCTCACCCGTTACCGAGCCGATATCCGGTGCCAGGAGCGCAAAGTCACCCTTTATCCCGTTTCTGATCAGCCTGTTGTGTTCTTTGGGGTGAGTTCGAGGACTGTGCCTCGGGTCATCTCTTCTATGCAAGCTAGTAAGAGCCTTTCCAAGGGTAGCTGTCAAGGCTATCTTGTTTCCATGGTATCCGACGTTGTTGATGAGCGGGTGCCCGAGCGAGTATCTATCGTCTGCGAATACCTCGATGTCTTTCCTGATGACTTACCCGGAGGACCGCCAGACCGCGAGATGGAGTTCACTATTGACCTAATTTCCTGAGCCGGCCCTGTTTCTAAGGCCCCTTATCTTATGGCGCCGAAGGAGCTTCAAGAGCTCAAGGCCCAGAACCAGGAATTGCTCAAACTCGGTTTCATTCGTCCGAGTGTCTCGCCGTGGGGTGCGCCCGTCCTATTCGTGAAGAAGAAAGACAGATCTATGCGCATGTGCATTGACTATCGGGAGTTGAATGCCCTTACAGTCAAGAACAAGTACCCTCTTCCCCGTATTGAGGACCTTTTCGACCAGCTGAGAGGAGCCAGCGTCTTCTCAAAGATTGATTTGTGATCTGGCTATCATCAGCTGAAGATCCGGGAGTCGGATATTTCCAAGACTGCTTTCCGTACCCGCTATGGCCACTATGAGTTCGTAGTCATGCCTTTCGGACTCAGTAATGCCCCGGCCGTTTTCATGGACCTTATGAATAGGGTCTTTCATCCTTTCCTGGACCAGTTCGTCATTGTGTTCATCGACGACCTTCTGGTCTATTCCCGAGATATCGATCAGCACAAGGAGCATTTGAGGATTGTGCTGGAGACTCTTCACCGCGAGAAGTTGTATGCTAAGTTCTCGAAGTGCGAGTTCTGGCTGAACCGTGTGGCATTCCTTGGCCACATTGTGACAGCCGAGGCATTGAGGTGGATCCCAGCAAGATCGAGGCAGTGAGCAAATGGGATACGCCAAGAAGTGCCGCAGATGTTCGTAGTTTCCTGGGGTTAGCAGGATACTACAGGAGGTTTATCGAGGGCTTCTCGAAGATAGCCCAGCCGCTGACCAACCTTACGAAGAAGGCCGTGAGGTTTGTTTGGAGTCTTCAGTGCGAAGAGAGTTTCCAGGAGTTGAAGAGGAGACTCACTACCGCGCCTGTCCTATCCATACCCGACCCTACTTTGGAGTTCACCATCTATAGTGATGCTTCGAAGATGGGCCTGGGTTGTGTTCTCATGCAGCAGGGGAAAGTCGTAGCCTATGCTTCGAGGCAGCTGAAGCCTCACGAGCAGAACTACCCCACTCATGATCTCGAGTTAGCTGCAGTTGTCCACGCCTTGAAGATTTGGCGGCACTACCTCTATGGAGGCAAGTGTGAGATCTTTACCGACTGTTTGTCCCGTTTTTGTTGCTTTTCTCTTTGCTATTTTGTGTGTCGTTTCCTCTGTTTTAGGTCTTTTCTTAGGTATTTTTGGTCCATTTAGTCCTTTCTTGTGTTTTTATCTTTATTATGCCATGTTTAGTATTTTATTTGTTTTTCCCCCTATTTTCTTGTTTTTCGTGTGTTTCCGGTTGTGGTGGTTTCAGGTTCAGTTGATGATAGCGGTATTCGGTTCCGGCTCTTAGGAGTTATGCATCGGTTCATGCGTCTAGAACATGCGAGGATTGAGTTTTATCTCGGGAAGGGCCCGAGAGACGCTAGCCGAGAGCACGTGAGTTCAGGTGAACAAATTTTTTGAGCAGCCTAGACCATAGCGCCGCTATGCCCATAGCACCGCTATGGCCTGTTGAGGAAGCGGCGCTGGACACCATAGCGAGGGGCAGAAGGGCAGCATCTCCAGCCATAGCAGCGCTTTCCCCATAGCGCCGCTATGCCCCGTTTTGTAACAGCGGCTATTTTCTCGGGATTTCGAATTGGAGGGTTAAGGGATCGCGTTTCCTTCGCTTTTGAACATTCCCAGACCTCGTTTTGCATAGTTTCTCATCCCAAAAACATACTTTTAACTTGGTTTCATCTTGGATTTGATTTTGGAGCATAAAAACTCCAATTTTAGCTCGGATTTCAGTTGTTCGTTGCTTTCTCTTGACATTGGATTTGTTATTAATCGTAAGCATCTCTCTTCATTTTGTTTATGAATATTATGGTTGGTTTGATTATGGATGTTGGTGTTGAGATTGCAATGAGTAGCTAAATTCATTAGCTAGGGTTAGGGGATAATCGTTTCGGTTCGATTTCATGTATGCGTTTGATTAATTTGCTCAATCTTTTCGAGTTGTGCACAACCTAGGGTTTAGATGTTTGATCACCATCTCAATCTAATTAATCGATTTTGAAACCGAAAGGGGAGAAATCGTTTGACCTAGGCTCGTTAAGAATAGACTTGTTCGGTGACGTATTGTCTATATGCTAATTGATTCGTGATTGATTTGTTTACGTTTATTCTCTTGTTTCGTGAGATATTGAGATTGAACCTCTAGATGAGTTAATTCTTGAGTCCTTTGGTTGAGTAGTTGATTGTTCGTAAATTGTTTTGAGAACCGGAAGCGATATCCCCGATACCCTAGCCCCTTTATCATTATTTGAGTTTAAACTTTAAATTGCAAGTTTGAGATTGTTAGCTTGTTCTTATTATTCGTAGTTGATAATCAAAAACCCCAAATTTGAATTAGAATGTTTAGGACTTGTTTCTTATTTTCGGGTGTTGAATAACCGTGTAAAATAATCTGGCTAACCTTCCTTGTGACACGACCCGGTGTCGAATCCTTGGTTCTACTCCGGTTAAAAATATTTACAACAAATTGGCGCCGTTGCCGGGGAAGGTTTAGGACTTATTTTGTGCGCCTATTCATTTATTTTCAGTGTTTCTCAAATTTTCTGTGATTTCTTGTTTTTTGTGTTTCTTTTGTTTTGTTTTCTTTGTCTAGTTTTACTGTTCTCTTTGTTTGATTTCTCCTCGTTCATTTTGTATCTATCTGGTGCCCGTGACGTTTTTGTTGTTTGTGTTTATGCGTACCAGGAGTGGTCGTGTAATCATCCCAGACAACGAATCCATCCAACAGGACCTACGAGACTTACTAGATAGTCTCGCACCAGTATCATCTACATCAGAAGACCAAACCGACATGGCACAGAACGATCAAGAAGAAGAATTCAACAACCCGGCTAAGTCTCTTCTTCGCGATTTGGCTCAACCAGTGATTGGGCCGGTGACTTCGTGCATACGATTGGGGACAACAGCTCGGAACTACGAGCTCAAAACCATCCACTACAACCAGCTCCCCTCCTTCCATGGTCTTTCCAATGAGGACCCACTTCATTTCATGCGTGAGTTCTACAATGTCCTCCAAACGTTTCCACTCCACGGATTGAATGAGGACCAGCTGAAAATGAGGTGTTTTCCGGAGACACTCAAGGATAGGGCTAAGGCGTGGCTGATGACACTTGCTCCAGACTCTCTTACCACTTGGGAGCAAGTGTACACGAAGTTCATCTGGAGGTATTACTCCCACCAAAAGACTCAAGAGCTGCGGTCCCAAATTGTCTCTTTTGCCCAACAACCGCACGAGCCACTTCATGAAGCATGGGAACGCTTCAAGGACCTACAGAGACAGTGCCCACACCACAATCTCCCTCCGGCCCTTTTGATGAATGGATTCTATGATTCTCTCCACCAGAACCTTCAGTACATGGTGGATAATGCAGCTGGTGGAGACATTGGGGCGAGAACAGCGGAGGAGATGATGGTGGATATTTTTGAGGCGTTAAGTTCTAGCTCGTCTCAGAAGAGCAGTCGAGGAAAGAGAGCGGTGGTCAATGAAGTATCCTCGGGACGAGACATGATGGCCCATCAGATAGCCGAGCTGACGGAGCAAATGAGGCTAATGAATGCTCGGACAATGCAGCCAGTCCAGACCATGACAGTGGATACATGCGGGGCGTGTGGAGCCCAAGGGCACCGGTCAGAGGTGTGCCCATCAGCTTTCGACCAGGAGGTGGGAGAACAATATGCAGATGTCAACGCCCTCCAAGGTTATCAGAATCGGCAGCCCAACGACCCCTTCCCCAACACTTACAATCCAGGGTGGAGAAACCACCCACACTTCTCGTGGTCCAACAACAACAACACTCTCCAACCAACTCGTCCAAGTTTCAACCAACAACAGCCTCGTCCCAACCTCATGCAGCAGCAATCCCGTCCTAATTTCATCCCTCGCCCAACCTACCAACAACAGCAGCCACCTCAACAGCCAGCCCAAGGGTCCGGTTCAAGCTCGTCTAACCAAGATGACAAGCTGGACAAGATCCTTCAGTTTATCACCAACCAGGACTCGTCTATTAAGCGTCTTGAGACGCAAGTGGGCTAACTTGCCACGAGAGTCGGGAATATGGAGGCCGAGTCTGACAAAGGGAAACTTCTGAGCCAGCCCGAGCCAGCCAAGGCAATAACGGTGTTGAGGAGCGGGAAGGAAGTGGATAACAAAGTAAGAATGCCCCAGCCCGACGACCCTAAGCCAACCACACAGCCCAAAGAAGCAGGGGAGAATGTGAAGAGCAAGGAAGCCAATGTAGAGAAGCCGACGGACGGCTCCATGCTGCACAAGTCTCCAAATCCTTACAAACCACGCATCCCTTTTCCAAGCCGACTTCGAGACGAGAAGCAAGAACAACAATTTCGGGATCTTTACACTATGCTCTCGAAAGTCAACGTGAACTTGCCCCTCTTAGATGTGATCAAGAATATGCCCTCGTATGTGAAGTTCTTCAAAGACTTGGTCACAAAGAAGAGAAAGTTCGGCGATAGGGAGAAAGTGGTGGTCTATGAGGCGGCAAGTGCAATGCAGCATGACTTACCTAAGAAGGAACGAGATCCTGGGGGCTTCGTGATCAAAATAGCCCTCGGGAACAAGCTTCGGGGATGCTTGACCTCGGAGCGGGGATCAATCTTATGCCGTTTTCTATCTTCCAGCGGCTCGGTCTAGGAGATTTGAGATCAACCCGTATGTGCCTTCAACTTGCTGACCGTTCCATTCGATACCCTAAGGGAGTGGTGGAAGATGTTCTTGTTCGAGTGAGAAAGCTCATCGTCCTGGTGGACTTTGTAGTGCTCGATGTGGGAGACGTCCACGAGAATGGGAAGGACCATACCATCCTTCTCGGCAGGCCGTTTATGGCCACCACCAACACCCTCATTGATGTCAAGAACGGGACCTTGAACATGATGGTCCTAGGCGAGTCCGTGTCTATCTCTGTCCGAGAGGCCACATCTGGCCCTTCGGCGAACTATGTGGAGGAATGCGCCTTTATTGATGTGAGTGACCCGTTTGTGGAGGAGATTGCTGTTCGAGAGTTGGAAGAGAGGTCATTGCCCGATCTCGAAGAGGGAGAAGGACCGTTTGTTGAGCTAATGGAGGTCGAGGAACCAAGACCGAAGGCCCCACCAACGCTAGAGCTAAAAGAGTTGCCTCGTCACCTCAAGTACGTTTTCCTCGATGATGAGAAACAAAAGCCGGTTATCATATTTGCCGAGCTTAATAAAGAAGAAGAGAAGGAGCTGATCGAGGTGCTTAAGAAGAATCAAAAGGCCATCGGTTGGAGCCTAGGCGACATAAAGGGGATCAGCCCTTCCACTTGTATGCACCGGATTGTTTTGGAGGAGGGTGCCAAGCCATTTCGGGATAGCCAGCGACGGCTCAACCCGAACATGATGGAGGTAGTGAAAAAGGAAGTGTTGAAGCTTTTACTCCGAGGGGCTCATTTATCCAGTGGCCGACAGCGAGTGGGTCAGCCCCATCCATGTGGTGCCAAAGAAGGGGGGCATCACGGTGATCGAAAATGAGAAGAAGGAGATGGTCCCCACCCGTATCACTACCGGATGGAGGATGTGTATTGACTACCTGCGGCTCAATGCCGTGACCAAGAAAGACCACTTTCCGTTGCCGTTCATTGATCAAATCCTCGACCGTCTCTCGGGCCACCAGTTTTATTGCTTCCTCGACGGACTCTCAGGCTACTATCAAGTGGCCATAGCTCCGGAGGATCAGCCCAAGACAACCTTCACGTGCCCGTTCGGCACATTTGCCTTCAGACGTATGCCCTTCGGCCTATGCAATGCACCCGGGACCTTCCAACGGTGCATGTTCTCCATTTTCTCCGACATGCTCGAGGATTGCTTACAGGTATTTATGGATGACTTCTCTATATTTGGTACTTCATTTTCTGATTGTCTCCATAATTTATCTCGTGTGCTTGAAAGATGCATTGAGTCAAATTTGACTTTGAGTTGGGAGAAAAGTCACTTTATGGTGACTAGTGGAGTCGTGCTTGGTCATGTAGTGTCAAGTCGGGGGATTGAGGTTGACAAAGAAAAAGTTGATGTTATTGAAAAACTTCCCCCGCCTGTGAATGTGAAAGGTGTTCGAAGTTTTTTGGGTCATGTTGGCTTTTATAGGAGATTTATTAAAGATTTTTCAAAAATCAGCCAGCCTTTGTGTCACTTGCTTGCTAATGATGTACCATTTGTGTTTGATAATGCATGTGTTGAGGCTTTTGATAAATTGAAAAATAAGCTTGTGACTGCCCCTATTGTGATTGCACCTGACTGGTCTTTGCCCTTTGAGATTATGTGTGATGCATCGAACCTTGCTGTGGGAGCCGTTTTGGGCCAACGAGTTGATAAATTGCTTCGTGTAATTTATTATGCTAGCTTGACCCTAAATGGTGCCCAATTGAATTACACGACCACTGAAAAAGAGCTATTAGCTGTTGTGTTCTCTCTTGAAAAATTTAGATCCTATATCTTGGGGTCTAAAGTGATTGTGCATTCTGATCATGCAGCTCTTAGGTATCTTTTGAGTAAAACTCAATCGAAACCTAGACTTATTAGGTGGATTTTGTTGTTGCAAGAGTTTGATGTCGAAATTCGAGATAGGAAGGGTTATGAAAATGTCGTTGCTGACCACTTGTCTCGCATTGTTCCTTCTGATCCTTCACTTGCATTGCATGAGCATGTAGGCATAAATGATGATTTTCCATATGAGCATGCAAATGAAGTGGTTAGTGTGCCTTGGTATGCAGACATAGTGAACTATTTGTCAGATGGTGTTTTGTTGGCTAACCTCTCTTCCCAAGAGAGGAAACGATTTGGTTTGATGTGCAGGAGCTACTTTTGGGATGACCCAATCCTTTTCAAGATGGGAAAGGACGAGATTCTTCGGAGGTGTGTGCCCGAAGAAGAGCAACATGATGTCTTGGCCTTTTGTCACGAGCTTCAATGTGGAGGACACTTTGGGGGTCGAAAGACAGCTTTCAAAGTCCTCCAATCAGGTTTATTTTGGCCAACTCTTTTTAAAGATGCTTATAACTTTTGCAAATCTTGTGACCGCTGCCAAAGAATTGGGAATATTGGCCCAAGGAATGAGATGCCCCTTGATGTGCTATCGCACACTGGACCGGCCTTCCTCGATCTCCAACCGCCTAAGCCCTCGAAAACCTGCAAGGACGCCGGGAAGTGTTCCCGGCGGTAGACCTCCGACGCTCAAGTTAGTAGGGTATCGAAGAAAGCACAGTATGTATTTTAGGGTTTTGTCACCTACCTCCTCCATCACACGAGATCACCTATTTATATATAATGTTCTGGCTTCCTCCGCACGCCTTACCCTTGTCAGATGCATCTGCTCGGCCCATACCAATGTTACAAGGCCGAGCCCATACGTCCACCAACATGTTACATCTGCTTGGCCCATCTCGGTGGTATAGGGCCGAGCCTATCCGTCCACTGAAGCGTTGCATCTACTCGGCCCATTACATATAAACCGAGCCGATATTTGTCGGTCTACTAAAATGCTCTCTTATGCTATATCATCTAGTCCCCCCATTATCAAACGAGCTATTTTGTCGTCACTTAAATAGACTTGTTTGATAATTATTCCAAAAATAGAGGTCTCCTCACAATGGGATCCCGGATAGGAACCGAGCGATATGCCCATAACCTCCTACCCGACACATAGCAATCGACGAAAAGTCAGATGATCCATAACCAAGGCATCTGGGTTGTCATAGCAACCGAGCAGGTAAGTCAAAAGTGTGACCGGTAGCTTGTCTGTTATTTTGGAGCGAGCAAATTAATACCCGAGCAGATTAATATCAGGTATGTGATGTTGACCAAACAGCTCCAAAAACCCCATCCGAGCAGATGATTTCGCTTGTTGGCCGAGCCATTTGAAAAAATGCTTTGAAAATTGTGATGGTCACTTTGTAGTCATTATAGCACTTTGTCATCATGTCACATCCCTCTGAACCGTGTAAATCATCTTGTCACTTTTTGCTCCATAAATCCATCCTTTTATTTGGTTTGTTCTTCTTGACTTGGGCCACGTGCCTATCATTTTCTCATTCTTTTCTTTTTTTAAATTGGAGCAGATCCCAGCGCCTAGCCGAGCAGCTCTCTAGCCGCGTTGACCGAGCAGGTTAATTGAACCCTTCACCGAGCAGCTTACCTGCTGTTTTTTTTTTGACCGAATCTGCCCATCTACCTTACCCCATCTACCGAACAAAAGACATGTACCGAGCAGGTCTTCTAATTCATTAACTACACCTCCTGCTCGACTTATTATCCTTTGATTGATTACCGGGCATATCTCTTCATGGCCGAACAACTTCATCAACCCAACCTCCGAGCAGATGATTTAGCTCTTTAACCGAGCCGACTATGGTGCCAAATTGTCCGAGCAGATTACCCCCATGCCCAGCCGAGCAGCTCGTTAGCCCCGTTAATCGAGCAGGTGAACCAACACCGAGCCGAACAACTCGCTGGGCAGATAACCCACACACTTAGTCGAGCAAATTATCCTCACACCGAGCAGAGCCACCCGTTGTCCGCGTTGACCGAGCAGTTAAAACAGCACCTACTAGAGCAGATTGTCCGAATTTACAACCGAGCAACTTTACTGCTATGGTGACCGAGCAGATTAGACAATCGCTACCCAGACCATTCGTGTTGTCACAACACCCGATCGCGTATCCGGGCAGATTAATAATCTCATACCCGAGCAGATGAAGCAACTCCCGACCGAGCGGCTTCGGACCGAGCAGATAAATAAATCCCTACCCGAGCAGATGACGCGAGCCTCAATCTGCTCGGTTTTGTCCGGGCAACTAACCCAACAGTACCTGCTCGGTTTTTTGTCCGCACACATTCCCGAACGCCCATGTGCTCGGTCTCTGTCCGAGCAGTAGCACGAGCCTCAATCTACTCGGTTTCTGTCCGCACGCATACCCGAATGCCCATCTGCTCGGTCTTTGTCCGAGCAAAGACCCGAACATCCACCTGCTCGGTCTTGTCCAAGGAATGACCCTAGCCTCAACCTTCTTGGGTTTTAAGCCGGCATACCCTTTGAATAACACCCTAGCTCAGAAGAGGGGGACCTAAAGTCTTCAAACCATTTGAACAGCACTCGAGCTCACTAAATGGACCGAGCAACCCCCACTTAGTAAAACTAATCTGCAGGGCCTTGAAGAAAACGAGCACTAAGGCTTCCATGGACCGCCTCATTATTAAACCGGGCTTGTCCATAAAAACTGGATCGAGTGTCTACCGAGTGAACCGTTTCACACTTTATGTGCCATATCATCTAGCCCCCCCATTATCAAAAGAGCCAAAGCTTTTCAAGCCCGACGGACTCGTTTGATAATTACTGATAAAATTTATGTGTCTACCGAGCGGTGGCATACGCGGCCAAACGAGCACCGACAACCATAAGATAACCGAGCATGGTCCATAAGTGAAACCGAGGAACACTCCGCAAATATTCTGCTCGATTAATAACAAAAACAAGGCGTGAACCCCGCATCTATATGCATAGCCCACGAGCAAAACCGAACAATATTCGAGTATCCACGCGAGGCGTGGCTAATCCGATGTCCGCGAACAATAATGTCCGAAGCTTCACTTGCTCGGTCCGCGAGAAACCGAGCAAGCGTTAGGCACAACATTATGGTCCGCGAGAAACCGAGCAAGCGTTAGGCACAACACCCCGCTCGGTACCTATGAGAAAACCGAGCACCTTCCTCATATTAACCGGCGGTCTCTCACCTGCTAGGTCTATGAGAAAACCGAGCCAGTACTATGCGTGACTCGTCATATACTCGGTTGTAGCTACAATAAACCGAACAAACGCACAAATGTCGCCAAACGCGAGGCATCCTCGACACTCCATCTTATCGTATACTCACATAAAACTGAGCAAATGCCCCAGTATCCATGTGCTCGGTTTATGCCCGCCTAACTGCCCAAGCGAGGCTAACCGACTTCGAAGTAATGCACCGCAAAATAACCTGCTCGGTACATAGAACCGAGCCATGGAATCCCCAAGTCGCAAAGTCGGGTCTCCAAATAAGACCGAGAAAATGCCGGAGCATGGTCTTACCTTACGTCGAGACCGTGGCCATATTTGAACAGCACTCGGGCATACGAGCCTGGCCTTAAGCTGCTATCTCTTTCGAACAGCACCAGAACTCACAAGAGCTCGGCCTTAAGCCGTCACCCTTTCGAACAGCACCCGAACTCACAAGAGCTCGGCCTTAAGCCGTCACACCCTTTGAACAACACCCGAACTCTCAAGAGCTCGGCCTTAA
>CACSLK010029771.1:477301-502764 GCA_902706635.1 Striga hermonthica | reverse complement strand
CAGCGCACGCCAGCGCCCCAGCGCCCCAGCGCCCGCAGTCCAGCACCCAGCGCCCCCAGCACAGTGCCCAGCGCCCGTGCGCACTACCAGCCGCTCCCAGCCGTGCACGACCGTGCCAGCGAACAGCCAGGGGCCCGACCCAAGCTTTTCTTATAATTTTTCCCGAACCCTTATGTGTGCCTTTGAACTGTTTGACTTCGTTTAGTGTGCTAGGACTATATGTGTTATTAATATGCATTTTGGTCATGTCTAGATGTAGGATCCAAGTGTTCCAATATCCACGGAACTTCACGAACTACTCGGTTGAATCAAGTTCGACCAATGTATGCTTGTGACTGTTCTCTAAGGACAAATAGGTTTTGATCTTAGTATTAAAGTATTGTAGGTTTCTGACGAGCCGTGCTCGCTGCCTACTCCCGTTGTGTGCCATATTCCTTTGCTGTACCAGGTGGGTTCTAATCTAAAATTGTCTATGCCATAAATGATGAATGTTTATTTCTTATGGGTATGATCTATGTATGAATATGAAATATGTATCCTATCGATGTGATCTGTTACGGCCGTCGGTACGGTTGTCCCCGTCGATGTAATACGGTTGCCCTTGTGAGGCGAGTCTCCTTAAGTCCTGATATGGTCGTGCCCTTGCGAGGTACGTAAGCCCATATGGAAGGTTGTGTCCGTAGCGTGGCATGTACTCCCACCTTCGGGTAATGAATCCCCGTTCTGCGGCTAGCGATAGATGTGCACAGGAGTAATGTGGTTGTTGTGATTTTGATAGGAGATGAGACATGATGTGATTATCTTATATTCATGCTGCGACCATACCATTTGACATATGTTATTTATGTGCATAGTAGTGAGCACTACTTTTATCTTGTGCTCACTCCCACCTGCTCTTCATGGATGCAGGTCAAGCAGGTGTCTGATGACGGGGAAAAGACGAGTGGGTTGGTCATGATTATGATGTTTATGTTTCCTCTTCCTTTATGAATAAAGTGTGGTCTTTGAGACATGTTGAAACGTTTTCAAAAATAGTCCGTGTCGGGATTTTGGACCCTTGTTTGATATTCGTATGAGAGTTATTTATGGATTATCATGTGTCTTCGATTATGCATGCTATGTGGTTTAGCTAATGATCATGTGGAGTTGAATTTTAAAAGGTTAATGAAAACCATGTGAACAACCAGATACGACTTGGTTGATGTTTAATGTTGTATAACGCCCATGATTTTGAAAATGAGTTCGAAAATTTTATACTGAATTTTGGAAAGTCCGGAATTTCTTTAAAATCAAAGTGGGGTGTTACAGTGGTGGTGGTCATAGAGAGGATATTTTCAGTAAACATGTCATGTATATTTGAAAATGTTGGAGTTATTATGCTTTGTTCATGCATGCTTGCATTTGCTTCCGCAATAGTATTTCAGTACTACAATATTCCAGTATCTGGAATTTCAGTCTATGCATGCTTAAATCCTGAGATGTTTAGAGTAATGTATTATACTCGGTTGCATGCCTAGTAGTTTAAATATATTAAAGATTAAAGAGTTAAATTGAGTAGCATCCCGCATATTAAAGTTAAAGTATTTTCGAAAAATTAATATGAGTTTTTCGAAAATTAAATCAGAGCTTTCCTTTTATAGAACGAAAAATTTACTCTGATTTTAGTAAGTTCAGGCGGGGTGTTACAGTTGGTATCAAAGCCACTTAGTGGTTCTGTATACTAAAATTTTAGAGAGATATGACCAAACCACGCTCACGCCACGCCGACTCCGAGGTACGTCACCTGTACAGCTTTTATTAATTGCGAATGCATATTTAATTATATTCAGATTATTTCAGGGGTGTACGATCTATCCTTCGATTTAGATTTGAGAATTCTAGTCAGAACTCTAGTAAGAAATTAGAAGATTTTAGTGTAACCGGAACTCTAGCCAAGCTAGGTGTTTTCGAAATTCAATGATAAATTATTAAAGTATAGTGTGGCTATTTATTAATCGGCTATACTGTTAAAGTCAGAATTTCAGCATAGTTAGTTATTGTGTATCTCATCACTTTTAATTGCTTTTACTGTTTGAGGTATTTGTGTAAATACATTAAAGGATCGATATTGATGATTGATCTCGTCTCGGTCAAAATCTCATATGTCAGTTATGACTTGGATGAGTGGGCGATGCCCAGCCTAAGTCTAGCATCCAGATGAGTGGGCGATGCCCAGCCTGGATTGCAAAAATGTCAGATGTCAGTTATGACTTGGATGAGTGGGCGATGCCCAGCCTAATTCTAGCGTCCAGATGAGTGGGTGATGCCCAGTCTGGATTGCGGGAATGTCAGATGTCAGTTATGACTTACATGGGCGGTGCGATGTCCAGCCTAAGTCTAACTTCCTGATGAGTGGGCGATGCCCAGCCTGGATTTCTATGGGATGGGACCCCCAAAAGGTGCACATGAGTACCAGATTACCAATAGTCCCATAGTTAGCCAATTTATTTGTGCATATGCAGATCTCTGTGGGCTTCGTACTGGGAGAAGTACCACCAGGCCCACTACAGAGAGAAGATAGATGGAGGAGAGAGACCAAATCACAAATACCCTAGCCACTATAACCGGTTCTACCATCTTGTGCCACATGCGAACGCCACAACCCAAGGCCTTACAATAGTACAGGAATACACCAACGATACACCGTAGTAGTCGCCAGAAGGTCCGAAAAGAGCCAAAAGCAGAAGAAGAACCAACCCTCGAGCGTACGAGAGTTGTAAATGAGCATAACACCTGAGAGCCTGCATTTTGGATGACGATTGCGTTCTGGAGAACGATTCGTTACCGAAACAGTTAACAAATGACTTTTGGCGTAGACACCGCACGATCTTGTACGAACACAAATGCAATTCTCCAACGTACCGAAATAGTATTTAAGAGAGAAGGTTTCGCGATCAAGAATGGATCGACTGACGATCGGGAAGATACCCGAGTATTCTAGCCAATGACTTACTAGTTGAGCTGAAACGAGTACGCCTACTCCGAGGAATAGGCATCTAATTAAAGAAATCGAACATCCGCCCAAGATAAAGGACAAAGGAATACAGCTTCTTTGCTAGTTTCCAGATCAGGATATCCACTTCGTCGAGTTGTTGTTACCTGGAGGCGTATGCCTGCCATCACCGCCAGTATGAACTTATGGGGGAAGCCGACAAGGTTCAAAGTCTCTTCAATTAAGTCCCACCTAAGGAAGTCGAACTTAAATTTCAAGTTCTAATTTCAGTTGCGTCTATGTAGTACTGGTTTCCAGTGTATAATAGTCACTATTCTGGGTGACCATGGCGGCTTGAAATAAGAGTCACTAAGTTGGGTATACCATGGAGGCTTTAAACAGGACCGCGACAAACGTAGTTTTCCACAAGATAGCTTAGGCTCGCCAGAAGGAACCGGCTTCGAATTGCGGGTACACCGCGTGTCGGTGCTGCATGTTGGTATGCCACGCCCGAGGGCCTCGGGTTGTTGGTGTGCCGCATTGCTACGTGCCGCGTGCAATGTATCGCACAGTCATGTGCCGAGAGGTACAATATAGAACCGGGTACAGGCCAAGTGTCCTTATAGCCCTAAGTTCTGATGGAGTCCCAGCATATTCCATCAGAGTATACACCTGATTTATTAGCCAAGTGTCTATAAATCTCAGATTTTGATGGAGTCCTAGTGAATTCCATCTAAATGTCCACACCCGGCCAAGTGTTCAGGAGGGAGCAATGGAAACCCAGCGAATTCCATCCGAATGTGCACACGATACCCGACCAAGTGTTCGAGAGTGAGCAATAGAATCCCAGTGAATTCCAACTGAATGTGCACACCCGACCAAGTGTTCGGGAGTGAGCAATGGAATCCCAGTGAATTCCATCCGAATGTGCACACCCGGCCAAGTGTTCGGGAGGGAGCAATGGAATCCCAGTGATTTCCATTCGAATATGCACACCCGACCAAGCGTTCGGGAGGGAGCAATGGAATCCCAGCAAATTCCATCCGAATGTGCACACGATACCCGACCAAGTGTTCGGGAGTGAGCAATGACCTGTAAGTAGGTCCTACCAGTTACATATCACTTGGTAGAGATCTTCGCCTAACCAGCCTACCCTGGTCAGCCTGCGTGAGTCCAGCAGACCTTGTCTAATCGGGCCAGCCTGATCAGTCTAACAACGTAGACATGCCCGTCTAATCAGGTAAAGCCGATCAGCCTGACGAAGCATACAGCAGACCTTGTCTAATCGGGCCAGCCCGATCAGTCTGACAAGGTAGACATGCTAGTCTAATCGGGTAACCCGATTAGCCTGACGAAGCATGCGCCAGATCTTGTCTAATCGAACGAATCCGATTAGCCTGACAAGGCAGATGTGCTTGTCTAATCGAGTAAAGCCCGATCAGTCTGACGAAGCACATAACGTACCCTATTTAATCGGGCCAGCCCAATCAGCCTGATACGGTTAACATTTTCATCTAATCGTGTAGCACACGATCAACCTGACGAAGTGTGCGATAAATCTTGTCTAATCTGGTGAAACTCGATTAGCCTAATAAGGTAGACCGCCATAGTATGTAATTATAGCTCAGCCCTCTCTAAGACTAGGAGCGTCGCTGTAGCCAGGGAGATGCAGCTAATAGGGAAAAATGGGCTTCCTCTGAAGTTCTAAAGTTCTGCCTTGGGACTTTCCAGAGGCACATAGCGAATTTTGGAGAACTGCCATGGCAAACTAGTCCCGGAACTTGGCTAATGGTGTATAACAGCCATAAGGCAGGGTAAATTATGGAGGCTTGAAATAAGAGTCATTAGTCTGAATTTGCTTGGTGGCTTGAAACTGGAATTTCCGTGGCATAGCCAAGATCACTAGTAGGAGGAAGACCGAATTTAAAGCTAAGAATCCTAGTTTTGATTTTGACGTGTATCTGAACTGGTAGTTGAGTTTTAACTTGTATTTTAGTTTAGCATTTCCGAGGACGGAAATGTTTTAAGGAGGATAGATTGTAACGCCCAGAATATTAGTTACTATTTATGGAGCTCGACTTTATTTCCATAAATATTAAGTTTCCTATTTTGATGCATTTATTATTATTAATTGCATTAAATTGAGTAATTAATATTAAAGTCTAAGCCATGGAGAATTTATTCGATTTTAATTATTAAAGTCGGATTTATTTAGCCCAAGTAACGGTTATATTTGAAAATCGATCCTTGGAACAATCAAGATTTTATTTAAGCGAATCGAAGCCGAATAATTAATTTATTCGAGTCTAATGATTTTCGAGCAAATCCAATTATCTGAACCGGCCCATTTTAGTAAATCAAGCACATGTTCGATTTAATTTCAGTCCATTTAAAAAACAGAGCCTATAGTCGATTTTTAAATCCGAGCCCAATTATTCTAGTAAATTCGACCGACTAATTTAATTAGTCCTAGTCCGGTAAATTTTATTAACCGAGCATTTAATTCCTTAGGCAATGTTCGATTTAATCGAGCCCAAATCATATTAAATTTGCTAGCCCGATTGTGTTTTAATTTTAAAAGCCCAATGTGAGGCCCAATAAGCAACTCAAACCCTAATTCTCTACCTACTATAACTATCACTTCTCCACTTCATCACCTACCTTGAAAACCCTAGTCAAACACCACCTTCTCCACCTTCACCTCAATTTCTGGCTAGTCACCACCGTCGTCCAGTGACCCCCGCGCCGGTGAGTCCACGCTGCCACAGTCCCGCGCCGAACCAGCCTCAGTCCGCACCCAAGTCATTGTCTCCGCATGCTCACGCACGTCATCTTCTCCACTCACACTGGTTCGCGTGCTCATGTTCCGGCGAGACCTCCGGCCAACGAGCCCACCACGCCGGCGACCCAAAACCGTGACCCTCACGCCGGTCAAGCCCTCTGTCCGCAGTCAAACCCGCTCCATCGCGCACCACAGCTCCAGCTCGACTTCACGCGATATTCCAGCTCGAGACACCACAGTCGAGCCCTTAGTCCGCGACCAGCTGCACCAGTCACTCCGGCGACCCCATTTCGCGCTCGCAGCTCAAGGACCACCGTTGTCCACAAGCTCGAGCTCCAATCTGTAACTCCCACAGTCCGTACAGCCGCATTTCAGCTCGCAACGAGCCTGTACCCACGCATCCCGTCCATACAGGCGACCAGCTTCAAGCTCGAGCCACCCGCGACTGATTTCGATCTGATTCCAGCGAGTTCGCGCTGGAATACAGCTCCTCTGCGCCACCCTTCACCAGATCTGCGCCCAAAACACTAGGTCCGACCCGAGCAGCACTAAAATAGACCCGGTTGTATCATATTCGGGTTGGGCTGCCCCTAATCTGGCCCGTTTTGGTTTCCTTGACCCGATTCTAGCCCGATCTACTCTTGTTTTATCCTGATCCACTCGTTTCGAGCATTTAAAGGTATAATTAGTAAAACTAAATTTATTCGTCTTAGACTTAATGTTATTAACGGGATATGAGAAAAGAAATTGTGATTTGAGCGATTTTGATTAAAACGGGACATACGAGCTTAAAGCTATTTTATGGACCTCGTTAAATAATTTTGATAAAATATTGAAATAAATACCATTAATTTCGTTGTGATGTCTTGAGGCATAGGTTCAAATTTTATAATTTTTGTACATTGTTTGGTAGGTAAACGAGCCGGTCAAATGCATTGACCGGTCGTAGTAAATTGGAGTTGACTAGATTAGGAGTTGCCGTTTGACTTTTTATATTGACCGTTGACTATTAGTATATTGAGGATGCTATGATTCGAATTTCATAAATTTTGCATACCGTTTGACTGAGGTTTAAATATCGGGACTTTAGTTGTTAAGGCGATATTTTAGAAAAATTAGCCGGATATGATTTAGCTGCAGTTGTTGATTTTAAAATCATTATAAATAACATAGAATATATACATTAATTATCGGCCTTAAATGAGTTAGGATTCTTCAAGAATCGAACCCTAGTTTTATCCAGTTTCGATAATCGGGTATATTTCTGGATCCAATTTTAAATGATTGAACCCTAGTAACATCTGCATAATTAATAGCCATCGTATCGTAATTCGTAATGTGTATCGTCTCCTCGTGCTCGTGATCGCCTCTCGTCCGACCGTTGGAGTCGAACCGTCGAGTGCGTGCCCGTGCACCGAGTCCGAGTCAAACCCCGAGTACGTGCTCGTGCACCGAGTCCATCCGACCTACCGTTTACGCACCGTTCCGTTAGCCGTGGTCCAAGCACGCCCCTGCCTCAGTGACCGTGGCACCGTTTTAAGATCGTGCACCGGCTAAGTCGTGTCAGTCGAGTTCGTGTCGGCCCAAGTTGCCACGCCAAACTCGGACCACGGTCAAACCGAGCTGCACATAGTCAAGCGAATGATCGATCGACTTCGAGTGAGTCGATGGTCCAGTTTAGTCGAACCGTTCCGGTCATTTCGGACGGTTCGAGATATATTTCAAATAGAAATTTCAGATATATTTCAGATAGAATTTAAGATATTTTTTCAGATAAATAGACTAAGATTTCATATATATTTAAGATGTAGACATATTTCAGATTTAATCAGATTTATGATTTCAGTCAGAATATAGTTCCAGACTTAGAAATATTTCAGAGAACTCTAGTATGCCTCAAAGACATTATTATTTTTATAATCAGGTCATAAATCCCTAAAATGATTTTAAAGCAAGTGAGCGAACTTAGACATCTCAGATAATATAATTCGAGTTTTTAGTTTAAGATAAGTACTTAGAATATATTTGTGCTTATATTTTTTTGTAGCTTGTGGAGAGTCGAGCCTCCGACAGCTGCAAACCATTTAGATCTTGTATTTCAGCATATCAGGTGGGGACCCTATACTGAGTATTACACCTTCTATAATCGCAATACCATGGTTGAGGTATGTATGTGAGATTCCGCCCGAATGGGGGCAATTACCTAGCAAGTAGATTCGTTCTAGCTAGGTGAATCGAACGCTAGTTAAGATGAGATGAGAATTCTAGTGGGGCTTTGAGTTAAGTGAAGTAAGAACCCTAGAGCATTCTTGCGTTAAGTCAAATTTCAGATGATCTTAGAATAATTCTTCCCTAAGGAAGCATTGAACTACAGATAGGTTTCGTCATAACCAAGTGTTTTGAATCCCCAGTTAGTATCAAGGACTCTAGTGCAGTTGTGAGTTAAGCTCCAACCTTAGAAGTGCATAAGAGTTAGTTTTGCCCTAGTATGGGCAACGACCTACAGATTAGGTCCTACAGTTGCTTATTGTGAGCGTAAAGACCCAGTGTCCTTTTCGCCTGTTAAGCAGTCAGTTGAGCAGCAATTATATACAGTTAGTTCAGCAGCTATTAGAATTAGTAGTTGAGCAGCAGTTATGGACAATATACTTATTTATACGCATTTGTGATGTGTTCTATCATATTAGATGTATGCTTAGTTTGTGATGTGTTCTATCATATTAGATGTATGCTTAGGTTGTGATGTGTTTTATCATATTAGATGTATGCTTAGGTTGTGATGTGCTTATCATATCAGATGTATGTTTAGTTTGCGATGTTGCAGTTATAGTTAGTCAGTTGAGCAGTCATTATAGTTGGCCAGTCGAGCACCCATTATAGCAGTCAGTTGAGCATCAGTTATAGTTATCCAGTCGAGCAGAAATTATAGACAGTCAGCTGAACAACGGTTATAGGCAGTCACCTAAATAGTAGCTATAGATAGTTTGCCGATTTAAGTGTTTATTGGATGAATGCCTAATTTGTTAGTAAAATGTTCATTATCATATCGTTTTCTGCCGACCCATTAAGTACTTGCATATATGTCGATGTCATGATATGTTATTATATTAGTTTTATATTTCAGTGCCGGTTCTGGTGGAGCACGTGAATTATTTATGCTCACGGCCCCCACTAACCATTTTTCAGGTGATGGTGTCGAGCGTAGAGCGTGAGCCGATGATGTGGTGGTGGTCATAGCGAGGATATTTTCAGTAAACATGTCATGTATATTTGAAAATGTTGAAGTTATTATGCTTTGTTCATGCATGCTTGCATTTGCTTCCACACTTAGTATTTGAGTACTCCAATATTCCATCATCTGGAATTTCAGTCTATGCGTGCTTAAATCCTGAAATGTTTAGAGTAATGTATTATACTCGGTTGCATGCCTAGTAATTTTTAAATATATTAAAAATTAAAGATTTAAGTTGAGTAGCATCCCGCATATTAAAGTTAAAGTATTTTCGAAAAATTAATATGAGATTTTCGAAAATTAAATTCGAGCTTTTCTTTTATAGCGCGAAAAATTTACTCTGATTTTAGTAAGTTTAGGCGGGGTGTTACACCAATTGTTATTGTCGATGGGACATTTTTACTTCAGCATACAAAGGGCTTTTGTTAACAGTATGTTGTCATGATGCAAATTCTCACATTTACCGCTTGCATTTAGCGTTGTTTGACTCAGAAAATAATCACTCCTACATGTGATTTCTTACAAAGTTGCAAGTTTTTATTAGTGAGAGGGATGGTGTATGCATTGTTTCAAGTGGTCATGAAAGCATAAGGCACGCCATAGAAAAGGTGATAGTATGTTTGCAGTGATATTTAAGTATATTAAATAGTATATATATTGTGTATTTTCTCAGCATTGTATTGTTCATTTGTTTATATATATATACTAGTACATGCACTGAATAATCCTCACTTATTTTTATATAAGCATTTCCTAATGCGGCGCATTGTCTATGTACCTATCACATCTCAATCACTGAAGATGCATTATAAGACTGAGTCACAAGCAGCAAAAGAGGAATTTTATTTCGGGATCTATGAGGATCTCGTTATGTACAAGTAATGAATTCAATAGCAAACGTAAACCTATGCGCAACGGATCTAAAGGATTGACGTAGGAAACTTACGGCTTAAAAATTTCTAAATATGGCAGATTCGGGTTGACTGGGAAACAGCAAGTTAGAAGACGGGTATACGAACGGAGTCTCCAGGATCATCGGACAGGCTGGTCAGAGTCGTCGGGCTGGCGGGGCTAGGTGTCGTGCAGCGGTCGGCGGCGGTCCTCGGCTGGCGGAAATCGGTCCGGCTATTCGGGGTCGACAGTTGCAGCCTTCGGGTTGTGGTCTGTCTGCTTCGATTGATCTCCGGAGTTGATGAATATATATCTCAATTATCTCGGGATCTTCTACTGTATAACTCGAACACCTCTTCAACTTGTATCGATGGAGCAACAAGAATAAGATAAATCTCGAACAGAAAACTGAGAGAGAGAGAGAGAGAGAAAGAGAGAGAGCGACTTAGGGGCGTGCGTGTATATGAATATATCACGTAGGATAATTCTGATCTCTTCTTCTTTTTTTCATGAGCCTAATGTTGTATACATAGAGCTATAGTAGGGACCCTTAGAAGATTAGGAATAGGGCTTCTTAAGTAATGGACTAACTTTGGGCATGACCCACTTTTCCAATTACTTAAATAATAGTATGGGCCACTAACATAATATTATTGTACTCTCTTTTCCTAGCCCAAATTACAGTTGAGGCTCCAATAATAATTACTCGAATTACCTCCCCATGTTTAAGATATAATGTCCATTAATTAGTTTGATTACTGACAATCAAAAATTAATTAATATATTACTATTTCACCGAAGCTAGCGCTTGTTCATCACGTTTTTACTATGTCGGAGTTTAATTCACCTGCAAGGTTTAGCATAATAATCCTTCATGAACTCACTCTAGGGACATCATCAAACTAAACGTACATGGTGACCGTAAATATCCTAACGGCACATCATACATACAGTAATATTACCTAAGACAGTAGTAATATTGATCCAGTGAACTGAACCTCACCCAAGTGAATCAAAATAATATATATTGTATATATATGTATGTTTAATATCTTACGGGCTAATATAACGCAGTAATTAACCAGCCTAGTTCGTTTACGACGATCAGCATAAAACGAACTTCTCCTCTCTGGGATCTTGTTCAATGTATAAATGTACTAGCACAACTAATCAGTCAAGACCAAATGTACCGTTGACACTACAACCATTCGGCTGGGGTATTTATTTTCATCTAGGTTGTGAACCACTACTTCTTGTTTCGCAAGTAACTGATAGAATGATCTTTTGTTCACCCAATGACGAACCATTCTATCTAAGTGCAAAACAACAGAACATAAAACTTGTTTAATCTAATATGATTCTCATTCATAAAGGATAAGATTGTAATATCATTCAAAACCAAGCTTTTAGTATATAATACTTACTATAAAGAGGGGAAATTAAAGGCTCATAATGGCCTATCAACAAGCCTCTTAGGGCTGATAGGACCAGACCAAAATAAATCTCTCTCCCTTAGGTTTGAATTTTGAAAAGTTTAAGCCAGAAGGCCACAAGGCATGGGCCCAATTTCTTCTCATTTGGGGCTGGTTCCAACAAGTATTTGGGCAGGGAAAATCATGTCCCCAAGGACTGAAAAATTGATGATTAAAGAGCTTACAAACTTGATCCAAAATTTTGAAGAAAATTAGTTAGAAAAAAGGTTTACGAGCTAATTTAAATCAAACGAACAATTTTTGATTACTCGGAATAAATAACTTTTGAAATAATACAGATAGACGAGAATGTTAACAAAAGTTATTCGACTTATTAGATTAAATAGACTATAACATCTAATTATTCGTAATAAGCTTAGACGAGAAATTTGTTGAGCATTACAACTAAAATTAAAACAATGCAATAATATGAAAAAATACGATAAATCCTATAAATCATATGAGGCACTACACAGGGAGTCTTATGTACCCCAAAGTGTGCATGCATCGGATATTGCGTACATTGTGGGTGTGCTTGGTAGATATTTGTCCAATCCATGATCAAGCGAGAATGCAGCGAAAAGGGTCTTGAGGTACTTACAAAAATCAAAGGATTACTTGCTCACATTAGAGGAGGGATCAGTTTGAGATTGTTGGATATACCAACTTTGATTTTGATGGTTTCCAAAATAGTATAAAAATCTACATCGGGCTATACATTTCTATTTGTTGAGAGAGTTGTGTCTTGTAGTAGTGCTAAACAGTCAGTTATAGCCACCTCTACCATGGCTGCAAAATTTATAGCATGTTATGAGGCGTCTCACAATGGAGTATAGCTTCAAAATTATTTGACGAGGTTGCGCATAGTGGATGACACTAAAACACCACTACAGTTATTTTGTGACAAGAAATTGGTCGCTTTGTACTCCAATAACAATAGGATCTCTACAAATTCAAACCATAGTGACATCAAGTTCTTAGTTGTTAAAGATTTAGTTCAAAATACAGGTAACTATTGAACATATCATTACATACTCCATGATTGTGGATCCTCTTAGTAAAGAGGGATTGCCATCCAAAACTGTTTCATGAGCTTACGACTCGTATGGATGTCATGCCTTTTGACATATATTCTGCTTTAGTTAGAGTTTGTAAGGTTCTTTGATGTGGATACATATTGAGTTACTTCACATTATGGATATTTTTTAGGTTATTTATTTTATTTATTTATTTTGACAGAAAATATGTTGTCAGATATTTCACACTTATAGTTTACCTCACTAAGGTTAAGGTGGACCAAGTTGGAAAAGGCATGTTATGATCATATTTCATGTAATTTCCATGCTATAAATTCATATCATAATCCATGTCATTCATTTGTATAGACATCGTGATCATTGATTTCGATTTACGACAAATGTGACAAAGGCCACTTTTATCCTATACTTATACGATTGCTGGAGAGAATTGTTTAATAATACTTTTGGTTGTGACAACAAAGTTGAGCTCATTAGGTTATCTCGCTGTAGACATCGAAATTTTAATATTTTATTAATTAATGTCTTTATTTATTTTGGGACATAAATCTAAGATAAATAAGATATTTATTAATAAAGTAATTGTTTTTTGCACACCAAGTCAAATCTTAGGATAAAGAAAGAGATTATATCAAATCTTAGGATAAGGAAAGAGATTATATCAAATCAAGAAGGACCAATCACATTGATATCTTCTTTTCCAAGACTCTTTCTCCTACACCTATAAATAGGGCTCTCCTCAATCCCATAAATCACACCTAAAACACCTCAAACACCTCAAAAATATCAAACACATCTCAAAGATTAAAGTCTCAAACTCAAGCGATCTCAAGAACCCTCTTGAAGATTTGAAGAAGTTCTTGAAGAACCGCCCGAAGTCCATTCAATGAAGAAGAAGGCCAAGAAGAAGAAAAAGAGGCGGCGGGTCTTCCTCAAGAAGTAAAGAGACGACTTTCACGCTTCTCAAGTCAATCCAAGATTATCAACGACGTTCAAGCGACATTCAAGCCGCGTTCGTTGAGATGTTCAACCAACATAGCGTTTGATCCGGTAAAAAGCTATCAAGTCCCCGAATCAACGTTATTCAAGTCAGAGTCCCTCTTTCAAGAAGATCAAATAATCCAGTCTTCCAAGAAGTCATATTAAATAAAGTCAAGGACTAACATTTAATACGAGAATAAGTCATTCGACCCCCAAATTAATGTTAGAGAAATTCAAGACCAAGCCCGAAGGAGATTCATTCGTCAAATCCATCTTTGAAGGTCTCAATCCCAAATTTATGAAGAGAAGAATCAGATGAGATAAATAGAGATTGTACCCACAATATCATTTGATCGAAATATATTCAAGTTGTACAAAAAGTTTTATGTTTTCCATAAAATTTATTGTTACAAATTTGGCACGTCTAGTGGGACCATTTCTACCTCTCATCTTTTCTCTTCAAATCAAGTTCAAAAATCTTTGAAGGTGTATGAAGACCTCTTGGAAGACGATGTATAAGAACACAACTAAGGATGGTGTCTCTTCAAGTCATGAAACCTTCATCCGAATGGAGGAGAAACAAAACCGGTCTTCCATATTCTTTTCAACTTCCATGGGGGGCAATTTACATGAAGAGCTCCACCAACTCATTGATGCTCCTTGATATGAGCTTAAACTATCTATAAAACTCCTCGATATGAGCCAAAACTATCTAAATATCCAATTCACATGCTCCTTGATATGAGCCTAAACTATCTACATATTCAAATGCTCCTTGATATGAGCATAATCTATCTACAAATTCGATGCTCCTTGATATGAGCCTAAACTATCTGCATATTCAAATACTCCTTGATATGAGCCTAAACTATCTGCATATTCAAACGCTCCTTGATATGAGCATAAACTATCTACAAATTCGATGCTCCTTGATATGAGCCTAAACTATTTGCAGATTCAAATGCTCCTTGATACGAGCCTAAACTATCTAAATATCAGGCCAAATTAAAGACTCCTTGATACGAGTATAAACTCTCTACAAATCAAGTCAAATGAGAAACTCCTTGACACGAGTTTAAACTATCTACAAATCAAGTCAAATGAAGAACTCCTTGACACGAGTTTAAACTATCTACAAATCAAGTCAAATGAAGAACTCCTTGATACGAGTATAAACTATCTACAAATCAAGTTAAATGAAGAACTCCTTGATAAGAGTTTAAACTATCTGCATGTCCAAACCAAATTCAAGATTTTGAGACTCATTCACTACCAAGATATTTTGTCTGTGAAAAAGTCTCAAGGGGGCATTTGTAGACATCGAAATTTTAATATTTTATTAATTAATGTCTTTATTTTTTTGGGACATAAATCCAAGATAAATAAGATATTTAATTAATAAAGTAATTGTTTCTTGCACACCAAGTCAAATCTTAGGATAAGGAAAGAGATTATATCAAATTCTAGGATAAGGAAAGAGATCATATCAAATCAAGAAGGACCAATCAAATTGATATCTTCTTTTACAAGACTCTCTCTCCTACATCTATAAATAGGGCTCTCCTCAATTCCACAAATCACACCTAAAACACCTCAAACACCTCAAAAATATCAACCACGTCTCAAAGATTAAAGTCTCAAACTCAAGCGCTCTCAAGAACCCTCTTGAAGATTTGAAGAAGTTCTTGAAGAATCGTCTGAAGTCCATTTAATGAAGAAGAAGGCCACGAAGAAGAAAAGGAGGTGGCGGGTCTTCCTCAAGAAGTAAAGAGACGACTTTCACGCTCTCAAGTCAATCTAAGAATATCAACAACGTTCAAACGACATTCAAGCCGCGTTCGTTGAGAAGTTCAACCAACATAGCGTTTGATCCGGAAAAAAACTATCAAGTCCCCGAATCAACGTTATTCAAGTCAGAATCCCTCTTTCAAGAAGATCAAAGAATCAAGTCTTCCAAGAAGTCATATTCAATCAAGTCAAGGCCTAACATTTAATACGGGAATAAGTCATTCGATCCCAGAATTAATGTTAGAGAAATTCAAGACCAAGCCCGAAGGAGATTCATTCGTCAAATCCATCTTTGAAGGTCTCAATCCCAAATTTATGAAGAGAAGAATCAGATGAGATAAATAGAGGTTGTACCCGCATTATCATTTGATCGAAATATATTCAAGTTGTACAAAAAGTTTTATGTTTTCCATAAAATTTATTGTTACACTCGCAATACTTAATTATAAAGTTGCATATATAGCCAAGTGGGAGAATATTGGATCATTATTCTGCATTAGACTTATATGTGAAATAGTTATTATATCTTGACTGACAAATAAAGACGCACAAATAAAAGAGATGAGAAAATTACTCCCTACACTAGATAGTTAATATTTTATTACATGAATGAAATTCTTTTGTAAATATTTACAATATAGCAAGAAATATGGTTTTTAATTGCAGATTTACCAAATATATATTGTATCAATAATTATCTTAATTTATGGGAAACTTATGAGCTTCCAAATACGACACACCAGTTTAACGGAATCATTTTCTCTCTCTCTCCTCCTCCCTCCCTCTCACACTCTCTCTTCTCCAAATTCTACATATCTTCTTCGTCTTCTTTTTTTTTTCTCCTGAAGCATGGTGGTGACAGTCGGCATTTTTGGATTGATCGTCCTTCTTGGACGATGACGTATACAACGACTTGTGGTCCGGCAAAGACAAACACGGCTACGACCGAAAGACATCTGTATATTTTGTATATTTTCTATACTCTTCATCGTGATCGGAGAATTCCTGTCATTGAAGAGGTCCTCGTCTTCATTGAAGTGGTCAGGGGCGGCGGGGTTATCGGCAGAGGCCATTGAAGAATTTGGTGGTTAGTTTCTAGTTGAGCGGAGAACCAGACCAGACGATATATATGTTGTATATATGTAGTATATTTATACCTTTATTTCTTGTTGTATGGTTGCAGGTATATATGTAATATGAAAGATTGGAATTGAAAATTGTAAGGTTCGGCATGTCTTGGGTATATATGTTGTATATTATTCGTATATATATTGTTTATTGATTGTGTTGTTTTCGTACGGGCCGAGTCTGGGTGAAAGTTTTGAATTGAAAATCATAAGGATCGCTACGATCTAGGTATACATATTGTATACTTTTTGTATATATATTGTTTATTGATTGTGTTTTTTTATTAAAAATGTTTATAGAGTATGTTTGTAGTATATATTTTGTATATATGTAGTATATTTATCTGAAAAAAATTATTCGGCTGGTGGATATGACCGAAAATATAAAAAAGATGATACCAATCAAATTCCCTATTTTTTCTCAATCTAATCTACGTGAAACGTGTTTTTATTGCTTACCGTGTAAGAGAAAATTCTTATCATGTGAGAGAAATTAGTTTAATTGGTGTCAATTACGGAAACCAAGGAAGAGAAACTACTATTATGCATGTTCCTAATTATTTGCTCACACAAGTGAAAATTTTTCTCTATCATTATACATATGCAATTATTTACAAATCACAAACGCAAGAATGTAAATGACCCTAAAAGAGATCAACCAAGATTTAAGTTATTGGACTTTAAAGTATCCATAGTGTGTGAGCCTTTAATGTGTAGAGACTAATGGATCTTATTAATTTTAAGATGGACTAAAATAGTGAAGACCAATATAATAGAATTATATAAGGAGTTGTGATCCCTAAGTCATACATATCATATTATCTTCATCATCGTATAGGAAAAAAAAAATACGTAGAAAGATAAAAGGTTATCCAAAAGGATCATGTACTTGTAGATCTATAAAGTCAGATCTCTAAATTCAATTGCCTATGGATTCATGTATATACTTTCACTATCCGATTTTTAATCTGGATTATTCGATATGAACACTTCTAGATTAAAACGATGATTTTTTACTAAAGTTAATTACACCATGTCTATTATGAATTTTAAAATTATAAAAGATTTGTTTAACATATATTATAAATATATTTAAAAGTTAATAAATTTGGAAACTGTTATCAGATTTTTCGTATACTATATATCAAATTATCATCTTTTAAAGAGGCCCGATTTGATATCAATATTGCTAAGTTAAATATATGTATTTACTTCTATCAATATTAATTGAGAAATAATAAAGTAATTATCACTTAAAGTTTATACCATGTCCATTATATTATATGGATTAGAAAATTATTATAATTTGAAGAAGTATCAAGCATACGTGCGGAGTATCATTTTAAATATTAATAATAGTGATGATGATAAAATAACACCATCATCAACATCAACCAATGTAAGTTTGTAAGAGTTATTGAGTAAAAATAAAAATTTCTCTATTATTTTTTCTTAAGTTTAGGTGTATATATATATATATATATATATTTTTATTAACCTATGTAATACACGAGTGTACTCTACTCTACTAGTTAAAACTTGTAAACAATGTAATGAAGGTTCAAGTTTGTCATCAGATTATTGTCAAACTGCGTGAAATACTCTTCAGGCCGGTCTTCAAATAGTTGCACAATCTAAATGCAACATATAGAGTTGGATGTTATCGCCACACTTCTAATATTGGGATAACAAGGCTCGTGCAAATTCTCTGCCTACTCATGCGTATCAGAGACATGCATCAACCAATCTATCATCACATGATCACGCACGTAATGTGAGGGGAACCGATCGACTAATTTCTAGCTTGACTCGAGATAATAGACCCAGAGAAATGCACATTCCAAGCTGCCACCGCTCGACTTTGTCTACTTGGACCCGTGGAGATGGAATAATTTGACTATCTTTCTTTTTGCTTTTATTAGGTTAGGCCTTTAATTTTTGCTTTAACCCACAATGGTGCAAATTGTACTACTAGCCACCTGTTGGTCCACTTTGTTAACATTTATTTTTGTTTTCTTTCTTCTTCCAATACTATGTTTCCAGGGGTTCCTTCTTCCGATACAATGTATCCAGGGGGCTCAATTTCTCTTTGGGCCGAAACCCATATGTAGATAGATTATATATTCACCCATTTGGGGCTTTATCCTATCCATTCAACGGTTGAGATTGGGGATCTGACCTCAATCCCCGTCATAAGGGATGCATTTTCTGTTTAAAAAAAAAAAAGTGAACAACATACAAAGTGCAATACACATGTGAGCATGTACATTGTTGTTGTCCTTTTATTTATTTTTTTCCAACGACAATCAAATATATTAAATCTCTGAAAAATGTACAACCGAACACCCATATGGACGCATACATCACAAGTGTAATGGCCCATTTCTACTACCCCTTCAACAAGAACCAAACAGACTGCCAACAAACTAAACACTAGAGACAAAAGAGAATAAAACAAAAGAGTCCAAAAGAGCAAAAACATCTCCAGTTATAGATCAACAACAAGAATCAAAATGAGCTAATTTCCTTTGCAGCTTGAACACCAGATTCTTGTCATTCAATTTACAGCTGCATTCCTGCCAACCTGCATGAATAGCTTGCTTCAAGCAGTGCTCCTTCCTTGCAGCCTCCATACCAGAGTTTTGCATTCAAAAGTTTGGCTTCTTCTCCCTCTTTCTTTGCTCGACAGGACATCTCCAGTTGGTTCCTTGAAGAGCTCAATGCACTGACAATATTGTCCTACCTTCTGGAAAAATTGCTCCTCAGAATCACTGGACTTCTTATTAATCACTTTGGTTCTGCTCCTGGCCTGGCATTGAAGAACTAGCAAATTCCATCCACTCTGCCCTAGCTCCTTCTGCACTGCCTTTCACTCATCTTCACTTTTTGAAAAACCCATAAATTTCTGGTCTTCCATAGACACCAAAGGATGTATGACGATAAACTAGTTCTATCTTTGAGGCTAGTGTTTTTAGCAGCACTACACACTTCATCCACAAACATCTGAAAGTAGGATTATGAATTTCAAGCATGAATTTCCACACCATCCTAGCTTTAGCACAAGTGAACAGAATATGGCCTAAATCTTCCACTTCTACCACAAAGCATGCATGTGCTATCTACTGCCATATTCCTCAACAACAATTGATCATTTGTGCTCAAAAATCTGTACCAACACTTCAAGAGGAAGTGTATAATTTTATTTTTTTACTGGGAAATTCCAAGTTAACCTCCACCATGACTGCCTAAGAGTAGGACCACCACTGGAACTGGACTCTATCCTGTTTCTCCCTACCTCAGACATATAGGCATTGTAAGCAGACTTCACATAAGATCTCTCATGTTTCCCAAATATCCAAACTAGTTTGTCCCTTTTGCCTAACCTAGAAACATGATTTTTTAAGATAACTTCAGCCTCATCAGGCTTGAAAGATTGTCTTACCAATTCTTTGTCCCTCGCTCCATCCCCCACAACCATAAGATCACTCACTTTGGTCAGATTAGCTCTATCCCTAGAGAAACAGCAAATGGGAGAAGGATTGTAAGTTGTTTCCCTTGTTTGTTTTCATTTTTTTTTTTTTTAGCTTGTATGTTAGACTGTGTACATTAGTCCTGTAAACTTGTGATTAGTCAGCCCACTTAGGGCCTTTGTTATTTATAGGTTGGAGGTCTAGTCTTAACCCCCACCCTTCAGAGTGTTGTTTTAAAAAAAAATGTGAGCACGTACCAAAAAATATGATTGTAATATTTCCTGCTCTTAGGGTTAGTAAAAATCCGACCGAATTCTTACATTAGCAGTAGAAAAGACCAAAATTAATTCCAAAAAAAATGCGGGATAAAAACTCTTATGGAAACACTTTTTTTCCAATAATGTTAGATAATAATCGAACAACAATCATAACAAATAATGTGAAAAAATATTATGCTGAAAGCAAGGTAACTACAACAAACATCAGGAATGTCAACCCGAAACAAAGCCCAGCAATCACCATAAATGCCTGTAAAATTGAGAAAAATATTACCAAAAAGCATTCACGAACACGCAAGAACTCTAAACGTCAGTAATAAAAATTGGTCAATCATCAGATAGATACCTTTCCCTGGGACTTCAAACCAAACTTTACAGTAAACCAAGATAACCCCGTATCGACAAACGGTGCAAGTGCTAGAGCCCTGCCAAGAATAATTCCGACAAAAAAGTTCAAATGTTGAGACCAAAATATTATTTTGTCAACGCATCATGGTTTTGGAAGTGCCCTAACCAAGCAGCAGTTATTAACCAGTCTTGACAAATTCAAGAATACCACACATAAATGCATCCAACCACAGAAATGCAGCAAACTAAAGCTACCCATTCCAATATTTAATATGTAACGAGCAGCTCACCCTCCTGCTCGAATAAGCTTAGTGACTTGGCTCCCTGCCCACACCATTGCCATTACCTTGAGAAACCTGCAAATAACAGAAACTTAAAATTGCACTTTGAACCGTAGAGAAGCCTTAAAAGAATGTTCTACCTTTCAACGGAAGCCAAATAACCCATTCTCCCAGGTGCAGGAGCAACATAGAACCTGTCGAGACAGTTCATAAGAAGTGTATAACAATACAACAATACAATTATAGAACTTGTGAAGACAAAGGCAGCATTTCACTGTATAACATTTGGTTCTTATATATGCCAGTCACAACATATTACTACACGACGAACGATAACTGTCGTATCTAGCAGAAAGTAGGACGTGCCATTTCCTATAGTGAAACTTGAGAGAAAATGCTTTCCCTTGAACCAACCCGTGACGCCCTAAAGATCATTTGGTATTTTTATGTTTTTTTTTTTTTCTATTTTATACATGTCTAAGTGAATCACTCACCAGACAACGAGAAACGTGGTAAGATAGTAAACAGTATTCAGCAAGCCATAGGACAAAATTCCAGAGACACCATATCTCTTCAATCTTGTCAATATCCTGTTAGCAGACAGAAATAGATTTAGCAATTAAAGACAGATGACCCTCATTTTGGAAGTTGGAAATTACGTTCACTGGTAAAAGAAACACGTTTGCAGGGTAATTGATTGTGCCAAAAAAAATATTTGCAGAACATTCAATTTAAATTTAACAATGAAAAATGCAACAAAGCACAACTCAGACATTACATGAATTTACGATACATAAACTACAGCCACGAAGCAAAATCAAAGCTCAAGTAAAAATGGATATTCAAACATGTATAGACAGAGACAACTAATACTGGAAAAGTAATCATCAGCATGATGAATGTAGAGTACACAGTCCACAACTAGTTTTTAGTCCTCACTAGAAAACAAAAGCTTGCAAGGCCTATAGATAGTACTCTTTCGAAGAAAATGCTAGAAACCTTCCTTCTTTTCTTCCTGAACCTGACAGAGAGCGATTTGAAATTCTTTCAGGAACTCAAATTTTGTTGTCATAAACATGGTACATTCATATAATTAATATAATTGTCATGTCAGGTACCCTGCTTCTCCACTGAACTGCTGCCAAACTCAGTTGACTCTTGCTTCTATCATTGCACCAAATGATGAGTATTAGAAAAACCACAAAATTGATGCATTATAACAGTAAATACTGAACTGGACTCACTTAGCTGCACATAAACACAATGAGACGTATTGAAAACGATGTTTATCAAAATAACCCAGGTAAAATAATCCACCCAGTAAATAACAAAACAGTGAAGGAAAATTACGGCAACCAGCAGTAAACACTATTTGGTCATGCCTATGATTAAGGCAAGAGATAATTATAGTATGACATAGCACAACTAACGAAACAAACAATAAGAATGGTAGAAGAGAGTATATGTTGTTAGTCAAACAAGTTCGCCGCTACAAATTGGGGTATGTTTGAATGCCATTATATTTGAAGATATTTCACCAAGAATTTTGAGATTTTTAAACCAATTATTATAATATCACACGTTTCACTCGCTTTCAATTTTTCTCCCACCAATCACCTCAATATATTCTAAAACAACATCACCATTTAGTTTGTATGCTGAAAATTTTTCTTTTGTTTTATCGTATTTCCATTTTGTAAGAATCACAAGTCAAAAGTTGTAGTTACATATTATTTCATATATGGTAAATTGGTAATGCAAATTGTCCACATTGTAGGTAATATGGTATTTAGTGTGACGCAGAAGATAAAGTATCAGCTCCTTATACAAACTAGTGTAGTACTCATGCGATGCACGAGCTAGTTTTATTAAGGTAAGAAAAAAATTGGATGATTGGATGATTGGAAGAGCGTAAAACGCATGTATTGGAATAAAACAAAATGTAACTTATATATTTAAACACATCCTTGTACACAACATTATTTGTTTGTTCTTTTGGTACATTGTCTATCGCCACAAATTATATTATATTAAGATTCTAAATATGCTTAAATGAATCAATTAAATTATTTAGCAAGATATATATAATATGATTTATACTGCTTTTATGAAAATTGCATAGGCAATTATAACGGAGATTGTAAAACGTATTTCTTGATAATCTATAGCCTTATTATTTTAAAATTGTAAATTACTTAATTTAATGAAGGGGAAAATTGTGTAAGCGTATGCAATCAATTTCAAATTTGTATTCTAGAAGATTAAACAAAACTCAAATTTTAGGATGTTCCAATCGGATTTCATTTTCAATTTCAAATAAATATCATTTGACTCTATTTTATGTTTTATAATAAAATCCGAACTAAAGAAAGTAGTAGCCAAATGTTGAAAATAGGCCCGATTTCTATGCAATCCGATTATTTTAGGTAAAGGTACATGTTATAATTTTTTTCCTAATTCGAAATTCCCGATTTTATGGTAAATAGATTTTTTTATAAAAATGAGAGAATTTTGACTTTTTCAAAATTGTCATACCGAATTTTGTCTAAATTAACCTAATTTCTATGCAATTGGATTTTTTTAATAAACAACTGATTTGTTGCAATTAGGATAGGAAAAGATATATGTAATAGTATTTTATCTAATTGGAAATTCCTGATTTTATAGTAACAGTTTTTTCTTTTAAATAAAAAATGAGAAACAGTTTTGACTTTCGCAAAATTGTGAGCATCAGTCGAAATTTACCTAAATTAAATCCACAAAACCCATGAATTTATGGTGCATATATAGCTGATCGATTTTTTGGGAATAATTTTTTAAAAAAAAAAGCTGCCAAAAATAGAATGCAATAAATGCTGGTGGATTTTTCTTGTTACTATTTTTGGTAAAATACTATTTCTTGTTACTATATATATATATATGGTTCATAACCGAGATAACAATGGACAAATTAATCGAAATGGTTGATAAGATAATAAAATTAATGAGTAAATTAGTATACGTCCACACTATCACAGCATAAGAATTACACTATCACAGCATAAGAATTTCTTGGTGTTTCGAAATGTTTGTAAATTTGAGGGATCAATATTAGCTTAAATTTTTTTTTTTTTTTGTTTTACTAGAAACTATTTTGCACAATTCCCATAATTTAAAAATGTCTTTCAAGTCAGTTGTTATATTTGTAGAATATAAACTTACTAGTCCAAATTATATTGATAGAAAACACAACTTATTCAGGCACACGTGCTCTATGAGGTCTCATAACTCTAGTAATATAGAGAAAGAGGCATATAAGAAGTGAGCCAAGGTAGACGAGATTGTGCCTCCTCTTACAAATGTTTGAATTAGTATACATCCACACTAGCGCGGTATACGAATTTTCTTGGTGTTTTGAAGTTTTGTAAATTTCATTATATTGTTTAATGGATCAATATTAGTTTAAATTCAAAAATTTTACTATAAATTATTTTGCACAATTATCATTATTTAAAAATGTGTTTCAACCTAGTTTTTATAGTTAAAATAAAAACATTACTAGTTAAAATTATATTACTGAAAATGCAACGTAGATATTGTCTTGACTGCAGAGGGTACACGTGCCTATGAGGTCTATCTTGATAAATCCGATTATAACTCTAGAGATAAAGAGATAGAGGCATATACAAAGCTAGGCATATGGGATTGCCAGGTTTTACATTTTGACATTCATGTCAAATGTACTACAATATCAAGTCTTATGACATGATTGTCAACCTCAAGGAACTCTTCAGACACAAGAGTCGGACTGCCAGGCAGGGGGTAATGAGAATCTTGATGACGACCAAAATAGTTGTGAGCAAGCCTGGGATCATGTACTCGATATGATGACTCCATTTGAATGAGATAAAGATAATTGGAGCTGATATCTATTGAGGAACTCAAGTCGACATCATTCTTTAGTGTCTACCTAAGAGTTTTAAACAATTATAAGATATATTCACTAATGGAAGTGTTGGCAGCGAACGACTCTTTCGTCATATTGAAAAGGTTGGTCCTCCAACGTCTAAGTCGAAAGGTGGGCAAAGGAAGAACAATCATCGAGTAATTTTGGCCAAGAAACTGGTTGCGCCTCATATAGTTCTGCAAAAGCTGAAACGCAAGTGCTCTCAATGCAAGCACTTTGGATATTAGAAGACCAATTGTCCTTTTTCCTTAAAAAGGACAATGGAATTGAATCATATTCACTTGTAGCTGAAACATGTTTTATCGGTATTACTTACTAGAACTTGACTAAGAACTTGATGTGTAGATACGATAGCTACTGATGATGTCTGCAATTCATTCATTGTATAGTCTTAGTAAACAAGACAACTTAGTGATGAGAAAATTACCGCCTAATGGAAAATGCTATGAAAGTAGGGGCTATAGAAGTTGGAGACGTTTATCTCCATTGATAAAAATAAAATATTAGTTTTGAGAAAGAAGCATTTTATCTGTTCTAGTACGCTACTAAGCAAATAACTCTCACAATGCAGCAAATGAAAAATGGTAACGCGTATTGTAACTTAAATAAAAGAAAAACTTGAGTAGAATTCAAAGGTTAATAGTCCATGAGCCATTGAGTTAATTGGAAGTGGATAACTCTCCTACAAGTCTTGCTTGAAATATAAAACGACGAAAAATCTTTTAAGTCTGATGGATATAGTAGCCAAAAAAGTGTTAGGTGAAAAACTAATCATGGTAAATGTATCAGACACTACGACGATCACGACGATCAGATCGAATGGTGTGGCGGAACAATATATATATATATATATATATAT
>CACSLK010029771.1:460086-472088 GCA_902706635.1 Striga hermonthica | reverse complement strand
TCTCCACCTTCATTATTTCCGGCCAGCCACCTGCTCCGGCGAGCCGCCACCGTCCGGCGACCAGGACCACGCCACCTCCTCGCTGGTTCGCAGCTCACCTGCAGCTCTCCTTCTCACCGCCACCTGCAGCTCTTTTCCGGTGAGCCCGCAACCGCGCCGACGACGAGCACTCCAGCAGCACGACCTCGGACCCGACCCCAGCTCCTCGTTCACAAGCCCGTTCAGCAAACCTTAGCCCAAACTGTGAGCTCGCACCTACCTGCTCCAGCCCGCAACTCGCCATCCATCGAATCAGCACAACCACCCTAGCTCGCGTCTTTCCGACGACTTCCCGCAACCAGACCGCTGCTCCACCGCGTACCACAGTTCGTATAGCCTGCGTTTCAGCTCGCAACGAGCTTGTACCCACACATCCCGTCCGTACCAGCGACCAACTTCATGCTCGAGCCATCCTCGATCGAGTTTGGCCTGATTCCGGCGAGTTCACGCCAGAAAATCCCTCCTCAACGCGCGATCGATCTCAGCTGCAGTCCACCGGCCCAACCAGCAACGCCATTAGTCTATTTTCAGCATCCTCAAGCTCGGATTCAAACCACCTAGCACCAAGCCGACCGGATCTGCGATCCTCAGCAGTGAATCGACCCAAGCAACTCGAAAACTGGCTCGTTCAGCAGCTCCACAGCTCCAAGATCCGACCCCACAGCCCTAGCTTGAACCGATTTGCTTCGTTGACCATTTTCTAGCTCGATCTACCTCTTTTTATCCTGATCCGCTTGTTTCGAACATTTTAAGGTGTAATAACTAAAATACGATTTATTTGGCTTAGACTAAATGATATAAATGAGGTAAGAGAAAAATGATATGTGATTTGAGCGATTTTGGAAAAAACGGGACATACGAGCTTAAAGAGATTTTTCGGGACTTGTTAAATAATAGTGATAAAATGATAATTTAAATTTGGTAAATCATAATAAATTTTCTTGAGGCTTAGGATGCGAGTAGGGAAATATTTAGAGTTTGTTGATAGAAGAACGAGACTTTTGAATGAATTTACCGGTTGAAGCGATTGCTTGTTGAATGAGTTAGGTGTTGAATTTGGACTTGATATTTTGACCGTAGATCACGTTTATGTTGAGGATGTTATGTTTCGAATTTCATGAATTTTGGATGTCATTTGACTTAGTTATAAAATCGGGTCTTTAGCCGATGAATGCGATATTCTAAAAAATTAGTCAGATATGATTTTAGCTGCAGTTGATGGATGTAAAATCCATATAAATCACATAAAAATTAGTGATTTAAATATTGGCTTAAAATGAGTTAGAATTTTTGAGAATCAGAAACCCTAGTTTTATTCGGTTCTGATAACCGGGTATTTTTCTGGATCCGATTATAATTGGCTGAAACCTAGTATCGTCTGAATAATTTTTAAACATCGTATCGTTAATTTGTAATGCGTATCGTCGTCTCGCGCATGTGATCGCCTCTCGTCCGACTGTTGGATCCGAACTGCCAAGTGTGTGCCCGTGCACCGAGTCCGAGTCAAACCCCTAAGTGCGTACCCGTGCACCGAGTTCATCCGACCTACCGTCTATGCGCCGTTCCATTAGCCGTGGTCCAAGCACGCCTCTACGTCAGTGACTGTGGCACCGTTTCAAACTCGTGCATCTGCTAAGCCGTGTCAGTCGAGTTCGTGTCGGCCCGAGTTGCCACGCCGAACTCGGACCACGGTCAAACCGAACTGCACATAGTCAAGAGAATGATCGACCGGCTCCGAGTGAGCGGTCCAGTTCAGTCGAACCGGTCCGGTCAGTCCAGACGGTTCGAGATAAATTCTAGATATTTTTCAGATAAATTTCAGATCCAGTCAGATTAAGATTTCAGATATAGCCAAGATTTTAGATATATAATTAAGATTTCAGATAATAAGTTAAGATTCTAGATAGGTTTAAGATCCAGATATATTTTAGATTTCAGTCAGATTAGATTTCAGTCAGAATTTAGCTACAGATTTAGAAATATTTCAGAGAACTCTAGAATGCCTCAAAGACAATTTTGGGGTTCACTGAACGCAAACCAAATGACGCGGATATTTTTCAGATAAATTTCAGATCCAGTCAGATTAAGATTTCAGATATAGTCAAGATTTTAGATATATAATTAAGATTTCATATATTAAGTTAAGATTCTAGATAGGTTTAAGATCCAGATATATTTTAGATTTCAGTCAGATTAGATTTCAGTCAGAATTTAGCTACAGATTTAGAAATATTTCAGAGAACTCTAGAATGCCTCAAAGACAATAATATTCTCAAAATCAGCTCGTAAATCCCTAAAATGATTTTTAAAGCAGAGTAAGCGAACCTAGACAATAAGATATTAAAGAATTGAGTTTTATTCTGAGCCCATTACTTAGAAAATTTCGTTCAATATATTTTGTAGCTTGAGGAGAGTCGAGCCTCCGTCAGCTACCCATTTCAGATATTTCAGCATTTGCATTCGCCAGTTTCCAGGTGGGGACCATGTACTGTGTATTTCATCGCTTTAAATAATTTACCATGTCTGAGGTCTATATGTGATTAAATTGAAGGACCGAGACGAATGAGTGATCCCGTCTTGGTCAATATTTCAGTATTTTAGTTATGACTTGGATGTGTGTATTTATGGTATGTCCTAAGTCTAGCGTCCAAATGGGGTGATTAGTGTCTTTTCTGGATATCTGTGGGAGGGGACCCCCAGAGTGTGCACAGGAGTACCGGTTTACCGTTAGTCCCACAGCCAGACCAGTTTATTCATATATGTGTTGATTTCATAGTTTGTTATTAATTATACTGAGTATTAAGTGTCGGTTCCGACGGAGTACCGTTGATTCCTTTGTGCTCACGCCTCCCCACTACCCTATTATTCAGGTGATGGAGTCCCGCGTGACGCGTAAGCAGATATGTGGTGTTGGTCCAGCTTGCAGCTCGGTTTGACCATGGTCCGAGTTCGGCGTGGCAACTTGGGCCGGCACGTACTCGACTGACACGGCTTAGCCGGTGCACGATCTTGAAACGGTGCCACGGTCACTGACGCAGGGGCGTGCTTGGACCACGGCTAACGGAACGGTGCGTAGATGGTTGGTCGGATGAACTCGGTGCGTAGATGGTTGGTCGGATGAACTCGGTGCATGGGCACGCACTCGGGGTTTGACTCGCACTCGGTGCACGTGCACACACTCGACGGTTCGACTCTAACGGTCGGACGAGAAGCGATCACGGGCACGAGGCGACGATACACATTACAAATTATGATAGACGGCTAATAATTATCCATACGGTACTATGGTTCAGTCATTTATAATTAGATCCAGAAATATACCCGGTTATCGGAACCGAATAAAACTAGGGTTCGATTCTTGAAGAATCCTAAGTCATTTAAGGCCGATAATTAATGTATATATTCTATGTGGTTTATAATGATTTTAAAATCAACAACTTCAGCTAAATCATATCCGACTAATTTTTCTAAAATATCGCCTTAACGACTGAAGTGCCGATATTTAAACCTCAGTCAAACGGTATCCAAAATTTATGAAATTCGAATCATAGCATCCTCAATATACTAATAGTCAACGGTCAATATAACAAGTCAAACGACAACTCCTAATCTAGTCAACTCCAAATTACTACGGCCGGTCAACGCATTTGACCGGCTCGTTTACCTTCCAAAGAATGTCCAATAATAATAAAATTTGAACCTACGCCTCAAGACATCGCAACGAAATTAATGGTATTTATTTCAACATTTTATCAAAATTATTTAACGAGGTCCAAAAAGTAGCTTTAAGCTCGTATGTCCCGTTTTAATCAAAATCGCTCAAATCACAATTTCTTTTCTCTTATCCCGTTAATAACATTAAGTCTGAGCCGAATAAATTTAGTTTTACCGATTATACCTTTAAATGCTCGAAATGAGCGGATCGAGATAAAACAAGAGTAGATCGGGCTAGAACCGGGTCAAGGAAACCAAAACGGGCCAGATTAGGGCAGCCGAACCTGAATATGATGCAACTAGGTCTATTTTAGTGCTTCTAGGGTCGGATCTAGGGTGCTGGGTGTGGATCCGGTGAAGGGTGGTGCGGAGGAGCTGTATTCCAGCGCGAACTCGCCGGAATCAGACCGAAATCAGTAGTGGGTGGCTCGAGCTTGAAGCTGGTCGTTGGTACGGACGGGATGCGTGGGTACATGCTTGTTGCTAGCTGAAACGCAGTTGTACGGACTGTGGGAGTTGCATATCGGAGCTCGAGCTTGTGTACATCGACGGTCCTTGAGCTGCACGCGCGAAATGGGGTCGCCAGAGTAACTGGTGCAGCTGGTCGCGGACTAAGGGCTCGACTGTGGTGTCTCGAGCTGGAATGTCGCGTGAAGTCGAGCTGGAGTTGTGGTGCGCGATGGAGCGGGTTTGACTGCGGACAGAGGGCTTGACCGGCGTGAGGGTCGCGGTTTTGGGTCGCCGGCGTGGTAGGCTCATTGGTCGGAGGCCTCGCCGGAACAGGACCACGCAAACCGGTGTGAGTGGAGCAGATGACGTGCGTGAGCTTGCGGGGACTATGACTTGGGCGCGGACTGAGGCTGGTTCAGCGCGGGGCTGTGGCGGCGTGGACTCGCTGGCGGGGGGGTCACCGGACGGCGGCGGTGACTGGCCGGAAATTAAGGTGAAAGTGGAGAAGATGGTGTTTGAACTAGGGTTTTCAAGGTAGGTGAGGAAGTGGATAAGTGATATTTATAGTAGGTAGAGAATTAGGGTTTGAGTTGCTTATTGGGCCTCACATTGGGCTTTTAAAATTAAACACAATCGGGCTAGCGAATTTAATATGATTTGGGCTCGATTAAATCAAACATTGCCTAAGGAATTAAATGTTCGGTTAATAAAATTTACCGGACTAGGACTAATTAAATTAGTCGGTCGAACTTACTAGAATAATTGGGCTCGGATTTAAAAATCGATTATAGGCTTGGTTTTTAAAATGGACTGAAATTAAATCAAACATGTGCTTGATTTACTAAAATGGGCCGGTTAAGATGATTGGATTTGCTCGAAAATTATTAGACTCGAATAAATTAATTATTCGACTTCGATTCACTTAAATAAAACTCTGATTGATCCAAGGCTCGGTTTTCAAATATAATTGATACTTGGGCTAAATAAATCTGACTTTAATAATTAAAATCGAAAAAATTCTCCATGGCTTAGACTTTAGTACTAATTACTCAATTTAATGCAATTAATAATAATAAATGCATCAAATTAGGAAACTTAGTATTTATGGAAATAAAGTCGAGCTCCATAAATAGTAACTAATATTCTGGGCGTTACAATTGGCCTACAATAGACCCAGCCTTTAACAGATGCACTGAGTGACAAGAAAACGTACAAGAAATTCTTCTCCTAAGTGGTGCTCACCTTAAAAATGCCACTCGGGTTTGATGCATGTACCTTCAAAAGATATTGATGAACATAATTGCAAGATTCATCAACTTGAACATAATTGCAAGATTCATCAACTTGGCCACGTACTTGATTAATAGCTTTCTGTTTTGACCTCCATGCCTTTTGGTACATCAAGTTTATCCCATAATGACTTTGCACGTCGTCAATGATATCAAGGCTATTATATACAGTCTTCGTGTTCGTGAATTTCGACTTGATAAAATCACTAACAACGACTGAGGTATCTTGTCTCTGGTTACGTTTTCGAACATCCAACGCACATATATGTTCAGTTCCGACACCCCTTATCTTAAAAGTGTTTGACATACCCAAGCGTGATGCTCTCATAAACCATGAACAATCGCTCGATACACACCTTACATAGTATTGTTTGGAGCAAGACTTCTCCACCTTAAATTGATAATGATGCTTTATAGCATGCATGGTCAACAATATTTGCAACTCCTTTTTATCCTTTAGCAAACGACCAACAACAATGCCAGAGTCAACATTTTGTTCGAATGTCAACCACATCTCACTATCAGGGTTTATGTTAAGTATATTTTTGATATATGCTGCAACTTCTACCATCTCTTTAGCTACATTCCTCACGAGAGACAAGAAATTTATCGAGCAATCTGTGATATTAGGATACCTGTCAAGATCCGGGTAACTCAAAGATGCAACATTTGACTCGAATTCATAGAACACATATTTCCTTCATTCTACGATGAATCTTCAGCAATACTGTGGGCGTTCCTTCACCTCCAAGCAAATCGAAAACTTCGTGTAGTCAACTTCTTTGGACTTCAAGAAGATATAGAAGTTAAAGCTTCTGTCTTCTTCTATGGACATTGGTGGACACCCTTCCTTTCCTTTTATATTTCAGTTCAATGACAGATGATTGAGGCATCACCTCGAAGTCAGCAAACAATAAACCACATAATTTTTTGAAGCTGCAATCTTTTCGTATCAAAACACCAGACAGACGGTAATTCACGTACTCGTTCACGATCCATTCACCCCATGATGTATGAAAATCATCATGCTCGACTCCATCTACAAAAAAGAGTACACATATACCGTGAATTAATATTGGTGGGAACGATAAAACCCGAACAGAAACGTTCAAATAAAAAAAAACAAAATTATGTAGTTTTAAATGTACGATAAAATTACAGAAATATACCTCCATTATATCGCCCATGAATTCACGGTTTCCTGTAGTAGATATCCGGTGAATTATTCTTGCGGAGACTCCGATCGATCCCCTATCATTTTTTTGTCTTTTTTTTTGTATGTTTTGCGAGGTCTCAAATTCAAATCTCATATCTTTTCCATATAAATTGGTCTGATACGCATTGAAAATAATGATTACGATTTCTGTGTTTTTTTTTCCTAGTAACCATCACAGAAATCACGCCCACCAAATATGGAATGGAGGACGTTACAATGGGTAACTGGTAGTTAGGTAATTATTTTTGATACATTGGGGTTGTATTCAATCGAGACTCTTAAGGACTTTTTTAAAACTTTTTAAATTTGGTGACTTTTGTGGACTTTGTAGAACTTTCATTACTTTGGTAAACTTTTTGAGACTTTCTGAAAATTTTCATTAGTGACTTTTTAAGACTTTCATAATGGACTTTTTAAAACTTATTGACACTTTTATATACTTGTAGTTATAATATTATGTTTGAATAAAATATTAATAAATGTAGCATAATAACTAATACCAAAAGAATAAATGAAAAAAAGATGTTGTATATTAATCCTCTAAAAATTTATGAATCAACTTATTGTCATGTGAAATAAGTTATTCACGAACAAATTGTTTATGATTTTAGATTTATTAAATGAGTAAATCGATCCGAACTTCAACGAGTCAAACTCGAGCAGGACCTGTATTTGTTTTTTAAAAGAGCACAAGCTCAAATATGTGTTAGACATATCTTTGCTACAACAACACTTCTAATCAACTCAAATTAAGATATATTTATCTAATTATTGAACGATTTTATTTTTATTTTTTTCGCATAATGTTGTTATATTAAAAAAATATTATTAGAATATATTTTTTACAAGATACAAACATTGCCGAAAAACAGTAATTATATCTTATAAAGTTATCAATAATATTCAAAATAATTCAATATCAACAAATAAATTATTTGAAAATAAAATATTTTTTTTAATATTTTGAGATAAACATTTAAAAATAAAAAGAGGGAACAAATAAATTGTTTGCAAGTGCAACTATGGAAGCATTTAACCTTTAAAAAGTCAAATTCACAAGATAGCAAAATGAGAGAATAAAGGTATTCATACATAAAATAAGCATAATAAAGAATATATAAAATAAAAAATCACATAAATATACGCAATGAAAATAAAAATTATACAATGTATCAAAATAAATAAGTAAATAATAGAGCATGGAAGTAATATGAGATACAAAGTCGTGCTATAAAGGAAAAAAAAAAAGAAAGAGAGCGTGATGAGAGTCACATAAGTCCAGCAAAATCTCACCAATATTGATGAGATTTCTGTTGAGACTTTTTCTTTGTAATTTTCTAACAAAAGTCTCAAAAAGTCTCACAATTTAAAAAGTCTCATAAAGTCTTTTTGTTTTGAATACCGAGTGACTTATAGAGACTTTCAGAAGGTTTTAATTGAATACACTGAAACTTTTAAAAACTTATTAAAAGTCTTTAAAAGTCACAATTGAATACATGTAAACTTTTAAGAAGTCTCTAAAAGTTCTAATTGAATACACCAGAATTGTGAAAGTCTTAAAAAGTCTTTAAAAGTTTAAATTGAATACACCCCCTAAGTATATACCTAATTATTTGTTATAGAAAGGTAAATTTGAAATTTCTTTAATTTCGTGTAGGATACATAAAATTTTCCCAATAACAAAACAAATAACAGTGCAGTTACGCCGTCAAAATACACGGAACCTTGTCCCTTCCACAAGGGCACTCTGCTATCTTCCCAACCATCTCGACTAGGGTTGTAAACGAATCGAATCAAAGCGAATACTTAGAGATTCGATTGGATTCGTTTAAAATATTCAAAGATTCGATTCGTGATTTGATTCGATAACGAATTCATTTTTTGATTCGTATTCGATTCGTTTAGAATATTCGAACATATTCGATTCGATTCGAAATTTGTTTTCAAAAAAATATTATAATTAAAAAATATTATAATTACAAAATAATTTTATTTTTCATATAGTTTTAGAAAATTTTGTTAATTTATGATGTTTTTATTTTTATGTCATAAAAATATGAGGAATATAACAATATATATATACATATATTATAAACAAAATGTATATTATATATAATTTGTATAAAAATATTATGATTAAAAAATTATAATTACAAAAATAAATTATATTTTTCATATATTTTTAGAAAATTTTGTTAATTTATGATGTTTTTAATTTTTGTGTCATAAAAATATTAGGAATATAACAATATATATATCAATATATTATAAACAAAATGTATATTATATATAATTTGTAAAATTTATATAATTATTGTTAACGAATCGAATATTCGAATTTCGAATCGAATATCTACACATTCTGATGGAGACGAGACCGTGATAGCATTTTTAAATAAATATGATTGTCTTCGTATCTAGCGTTTTATTTTTATTAGTTGTCTTTTATTTAGTATTGGGCTTTCTTTGTTATTTTGTGGTTATTGGACCTTTATTTATTGGGCTTTGCAGTAGGGGTAATTATCTGATGTATAAAGAATAATCGTCTCTCATTGAGAGAGCAGATTTTGATGAATAACAATTGAAATTGATCGTAAGAATTGTTCTTGTTCTTCTTGCTCATACAAACGCTCTACATCAGTTGGTATCAGCAGACCAGCAACAATCAACGATGCCGCCGAAAAAGAACGCTGTAATTGATCAAGCCATCGATGAACGCTTCCAACGGATCGAGGAGAAATTTCATGGAATGGACGAGAGGGTTACGGATATCTCCACGGGGATCGACGACTTGCGAGATGCGATGCGAACGTTGATGGATGAGGTTCGTACGAATCGTGGCGCGGCTCACCGGGGCGCACACGGGGGATTTTGCGGCTGCCGTGGTGGTCGAGGGTTCGATGGGGCGCCCCGCCGACGATTACCATTTCCGCCGCCCCTTGGTGAACAGACGGACGACGAAACCCTGTCGATGGAGAACCCGTTCGCCGATGTTGATCCGAATCGCGACAGTGGAGGAGGCTAGCACCGACGGGGAGACCGCAAAGAGAGGCTTGACGACATAGGGTTTCGGGGTGGCGATTTTCGCTGTCGTGACGGAGGCTGGGAACGCGATCGACAGAGGGCCAATGGAGAGGGGCCTTTCTGGCGAGATGGTGCGTTGTCGGATGAGGATGACAGGCTCAGTCGTGAAGGACACCGGGAGGAGGATTTTTACCGCGAGGGGCGGCGGAAAGAGGAGGACTCGTGGTGGCGTGGCAGGCATAGGGCGGATGACGAGGGCGATCCTCAGTATGAAGGAGGTTTTGAAGATCGCCGCGGTCAGGCTATGGGTTGGCGGGACCGACGCGAGGGCATGCATCCGATAGAAGGGGGCGATGCGTCGCGTTGGGAAGTTGGGTTTCGAGTGGATCTTCCCGAGTTTCATGGCGGGGTCCAAGGTGATGAATTCCTTGATTGGTGGGCAGCTGTGGAGGCCGTACTCAGGTTCAAGGAGGTGCCCGAAGACCGGCGTGTTGATTTGGTGGCCACGCGGTTTCAAGGGCGTGCTGCGGTGTGGTGGATGCAACTTACGAGTATGCGGTATCGTCAAGGGAAAGCACCTATTGCTTCTTGGGTCAAATTTCGAGAATGTGTGGAGCGTGAGTTTCTGCCGTTCAACTACGATAGCCTCATTTACCAACAACTTCAAAATTTGAGACAGGGGTCGCGTTCGATAGATGAGTACACTGATGACTTCTACCGCCTTCTGACTCGTGTGGAGTTACGTGAAACACAAAAACAGTTGATTGCGCATTATGTGGGTGGCTTGCATGTGTCAATTCAAGACATGCTCAATTTTGTTCAGGCTGAATCAGTTTCTGATGCATACAAGCGTGCCCGACTTGCAGAACAACAATTAGCTCGGAAAGCGGGCCAGGAATTTTCTTCATCTACGCGTACTGGTATAGGTGGTGGTGGCTTATTGCCGCCCGGTCGTACGATTCCATCGCCGGGAACAGGGGCGGGGCAGCAAGTAGCAGATGGTCGGTTCACGGGGCCTGCCGGCGGTACGACAAGGGCGGTTGGCGCAAGCATTCCACCAGCTGCAGCGGGGCAATGCACGGGCCTAGGCTTGAGATGTTTTGGTTGCGGGGAGGTTGGTCATCGTCAAGCGGCGTGTCCTCATGGGTCCGGATCTCATGGGTTGTTCATCGACGATGGTGGCGCGGTGGACGAGAATGCGGAGTATGACGGTCCACCAGTTTTTGATGTTGAGCCCGGACTGCACGTGGAGCATCATATGGGTGATGTGGGGACAACACTTATGATTCGTCGCTCGTGTTTGACACCTCGGTCGACAGGGGAAGAGGAGAAGGAGCGGCACCATATTTTCGAGTCCACGTGCACTATCGGCGATAGGGTGTGTCGCTTTATTATAGACTCGGGCTCTTGCGAGAACGTGATTGCACAAGAGGCTGTCGACAAATTGAGGCTATCGAGCGAGCCTCACCCACAGCCCTACACCCTCGCTTGGTTACAGCGAGGCAACGCAATTACTGTTGATTGTCGGGTCTTACTCTCCTTGTCCATTGGAGTGAGTTATCGGGATAAGGTTTGGTGCGACGTGGTTCCTATGGACGCATGTCACGTGTTGTTAGGAAGGCCGTGGCAGTATGACCGTGCTGCTACTCACGATGGCAGGCTTAATACGTACACTTTCACCTTTGGAGGTACTCAGATTGTCTTACATCATGCTCCTCCTCGTCCCGTGCCGGTTACTAGTTCTTCGACTGTCCTATTTTTATCGCGGGCGGCTTTTGTCGAGGTGATGCGGTCGGCCCGGTTTGTCCTTTTACTTGTGGGCTCAGACAGGTCGGTTGAACGCGAGCCCCCAGCCATTATTCAGCCATTGTTGATCGAGTTTGCTGATGTTTTTCCTATCGATCTTCCCACCAGCTTGCCTCCATTACGAGACATTCAGCATCATATAGACTTGGTCCCGGGGGCCTCCCTTCCTAACAGACCGCATTATCGAATGAGCCCGGTGGAACATGAGGTGCTTCGGCGCCAGGTGGAGGACCTTTTGCAGCGTGGAGTTGTTCGTCGAAGCCTTAGCCCGTGTGCCGTCCCGCCTTGTTGATTCCAAAGAAGGACGGGGCATGGCATATTTGTGTTGACAGTCGGGCTATCAACAAGATCACAGTCAGGTATCGCTTTCCCATTCCTCGTTTGGATGTTTTGCTGGACCAGCTACATGGGTGTTGGTGTTATATACTTAAGCTTTGCTTTAGTGGATATTTCACTTGTTATTC
>CACSLK010029771.1:429878-450687 GCA_902706635.1 Striga hermonthica | reverse complement strand
TTTTTTTTTCAATTACATGTCCAGATATTGTATATATACATCACATAAATATGATCTGATATTTCTCTAATAATAACCATATAGTTATACATAAGATAAACAACATATAAACAACACTGAAACGGTATAAAAACATAATATACAATTCTGAATGACGGAAAAATTCAAATCGATTATAGTTTTATATTAGATAAACAACATATGTATACTTTACCAAAAGTGTAGACATATGTACTTTTCTCTCTCGTCCGCCGGTAGAGCTGCTCGACTTGCCAACAACTGATGGATCTCCAGTCGTCGGCCTCGCTCTCGCCCTCAGCCGCTGCTGTTGCTCTCTGTCGCTCACAAAAATCACCTCGCACAGGAGTGGCCTGGTGCTCGGAAATTGTTCAGCCGCAGACCCCTGGTGCTCGGAAATTGCTCAGCCGCAGACCCCTGCTATCGACTGCTCCTCTGTCAGGTCGTCGGCTCTCGTCTCTGTCGCCGACAGCTCGACCTCCTCGTGCCTGGCAACAGTGTTGGCGGCTTTCAGACGCCGGCGAGTGTTGCCCACCTCGTCGTCTGACTGGTGCCAAAAAGTCGATCGAAACAGTGGGAATATTTGACAGGAGGATTGAGAAGAAATCCGGTAGGCATGCCATGTGTAGTGCCCCATTTGATTTATAGAGTTTTCTGGATTATTTATTTATCGTCATTTTATTTTACTTTAATTTATTTGTTTTCCTATGCCTTATTTATTCGCATATTGCCATATTATTGCTTGAAGAATATATTTATATGCTTATCGAACATTTTTTTATTAATCGTTCATCGACTCGTTCGGCGACTTTCGGTTTAATCGTGTATATTTTAATTCGACTCATTCACCTTATTTTTCTGAGAAATTTACCCCGATTACTGCACCTTTTAACATTTGTAAAAATACGAAAGTCAAAACTCTCCTTTGTAAATACGAATTTTTTTAGTTTCAATTAAATATGTAATTGACGGTTTGTGCGGTTTAAAATTATTAATCACAATCATCCTGAAGGCACAATTAATTGGTCAAATTGGAACAAGCATGTCGAGAATCATGATAATCCATATATTACCAAAAAACAACCCGCTAAAAAAATAAAATAAAATTATCACCAAATCACGACTTTTGTGTTTCTTCACTCATACAAGACAGGAGAAGGAGAAAAAACAGTTCCATAGAACACTCAAACACCATCTTCCTCCATAGATTTATCAATTGCCAATCGAAGAAAATTACAAGATGTCAATTATCAATAGTGAAGATGAAGTTTGATAACTCGCTCACTATCTCGTCTAACAACTAAAAATTAAAAATTCGAGCATAAAGTCATCCAAAAGAAGCCGGTCGCCGCCGCCATTCGTTGAGCCATGAATCTAAGATGTCGCTCCAAAAATTTAATTCTCAACCGAGAGCCAAGCGGGACCACGTAACCCTCCACCGCCGCTGCTGGCCGTCGCATCGTCTTTCGTCACTCCTTGGCAGGATTCTCAACCGAGAGCCAAGCGGTAAATCACGACAATCCTCCGTCGTTGGTCGTCGCATCGTCTGTCGATCTCCCACCCCTTGATTCTTCTAATTTTTAACAAGAGTACGACTCGAGATTTGTTTTAGATTAGATATGTTTAATTGTACATGTGTCTTAGTTGTATGAGGTTTTGTGTTTATATATTGTTAGTTTATCTTAAGTTTAATTATATTGCACTCGATAAGAATGATGTGTTAAGTTTTATCTCGTTTGTGTTGTTTATATGTTGTTTATCTTATGTATAATTATACGGTTAATTTACATGCATTTTACATGTTATTTATCTTATGTATATATACAATATATCTATACACAATATATGCCGTATTGTTTTTTGGAGTGCACAAAATTGTTGATTGAACTTTGTAAATTTCATGTAAAGTTGAAATATGTTTCAATTGATAAGTTCTAAGTTCAATTTAGTGTCATGTAAAGTAGACATATGTTGTTTATCTAATGTATAACTACATTCGGTTTGGATTTTGCAATAAATCAGAATTCTGTATTATGTTTATATATCGTTTTAGTGTTGTTTATATGTTGTTTATCTTACGTATAACTAAAAGGTTAATATTAGAAAAATGTTTCATCATGTTTATCTGATGTATATATACAATATATCTGACATATTTTTCGTGGTTATGAGAAAATATATATATATTATCTGAATTTTTTTTACCGAAATTATTTGACGGAGAGAGAAAAAAACATAAACGTGAAGAGAGAAACGGATGGAAAGAGAAACGTATCAGATTTGATGCGTTGATTGTGGAGGCCATCATGTCATGCTCATTATATGGAGAGAGAAACTATCAAATTTGATACCATTAATCAATATATGGAGAAAGAAACGGATATGTTGATTGGAACCAATTCTCGTACAAATGAATAAATCCACTACTTATTCCTTTTTTGATTAATTTTTCTACAGATAGTATATATGTAAATATATCTATATAAGGGTATATGTATGTAATTTTCTCTATTTTTCTCGGCCAATTGAACCGGACTTTGTGACATTGTGACCAACCCTTGTTATAGCCTCATTTCGGTCCATTTTGACCCATAAAACCGACCCTAAATACCCTTATGTTCATTTTTGCCTTTAGAGATTTTTATAACTCATTTTCACATTTAAATCCACTTAAATGAGAACCAATTATGGTCACCTTGACCAAATCCCTCCACCCATTGGTACACGGCTGATGAGCCTTCCTTTTGCACTAATATTGCTCTATTTTTGGTAAATAGATCACAGGATGTGAAAACCCCCTCATTCCAATTATTTTGCACTTAAGTTAATACCATTATATTTCCTCTCCTCACGTTTTTAACTCATACCTTCATAGTATAATAATACTCTATCTCTTCTCTAATAATCGCCCCTTCATCAAAAAATCCATCGCCCCTCACAATTCCTCCCTCTCCGCCTTGCACCGCACGCGCATCCTCACCTTGTGATGAAGATTGCGTGTCCCGATAGCTTGGTTTGCCTCAAAGTCGCGCACGAACGGCTCCTTTTTCGGTGATTGACATGAAAGACTCAGAGGTTTCCTTGCCTTGACGTCGATTTGAGACTGCTCGAACGTTAGTCCTTGCCAAACTCGGACTTATGCCTAACAATCCGGTGAAACGCCCTTTTTGGCATAAGGGTTTTGCGCTAAATATCTATAAATCTAACCCAAGAAGTTTGAACAAAAGTTCAATTTTTGATTGATAAAACTGATGATGAAAAACATCCTAATAACATAAGTATTTAAAGAGAACAACCTAGTGTAGTCCTAATTGAAATAAGCTTCTAATCCTAAGGAAAGTAAATAACTTGAACCCTAAAATATCCAAACTAATGCACTCCTAAACAATCTAGGAACAATAATAAAGCATGCGGGGAAATAAGTTCTGGAACTTCTAGAAGAAATCCCAACTTGTTCGTCAAGTAACCCTAGTCATTGTGCTCAGTTCGTGTGCGCGCATCTCCTGTGCGCGCGAATTCAATCGGCGATTATCTTCGCGCGCGTCTCCACATGGGCTTGCGTGTCCGCACGCCCCCGCCTCATTCGTAGTCTGCCTATGCGCGTCATTCTCGTGCGCGTTGTCCTGCGCACCACCGCATATACCCATCGCGTTAGCCTCGGTAGCCTGTCGAGCAATCTCTTGCGTGCATGATAAGCCTGGATCGATGAGTTCTTTAGTCTCCTAGCCACATCTTCATCACCTTGTTCCACCGGCGTCATGCCTGCTCGCAACTCACGACCTCACCAACAAGAAGAATGCCGACACCCCAGCCCGCCTTCTGTACACCCTCGATCAGGACGACCTCCACGCATCATCCACGTCTCAAGCACGTCCAGCAATCCCTCGATCAATGCCCTGTTAGCCGGAGATCCACCAGGTCGTCCGTGAACCACGCAGACTCCTTGAGATTGCTGCCCGAGGCCAATACCAATCAGATCAGATAGCCCGTAGACTCCTTGGTGCTGGTATTGATGGCTTAATCTCCTCCTTATATGTGTTAACTAGCACAATCCCGATCGGACAAAGATATTAAATAAGTTATTCTCACATCCTTGTCCGTTTAAGTCTAAAAAGTAATAATGTTATTATCTATTTTCTACCTCTTTTAATCAACGTTAAGTCTAAAAAATTATTAAGCCGCCCTCTGGCAAATATGTATGGAGTTATGTGTTCGTGTCTCATAAGTCACAAACATTATGAATAACATTACAAATTATTCATTCAAACTCTTATTCATTGCAAATATATTAAAATAGTTTATATAACAACCATTAAATACCACTTTCAATATACTTATAAATAAAAAATACATATAATTTTTTGTGTGTTCAAATTTAAATAATTTTTTATGGGCTCAATTCTAAATCATCCTGACATATGGTCAAACGCATAGGTGTGTTCAAATTTAAATCATTGGCATTTTGGTCGGTTGAAATTTAAATCATCTACCATGGTACAGTGATGTATATTATATATATATATATATATATATATAATTTTTTAACAAATAATATGTGCTTTATAAAAAATAATAATAATAACTTCACAAGATTTTAAACGTAAAATTTGGTTTTTAATCAATAGAAAAATCATGGTAAGTCGTATTGAAAAGGTGTTATGAGATAAAACAATTAACTAAAATAATTAAATAAAGTACTTGATGGAAATAGAATGCATTAATTACCTTTGACTTTTCTTACTACTAATTCTAGAAAATAAAATGTCTTTTTATATAAGTATAGATGTGCATGTAAGATTTCTTAAACTATTTTGTAAAGAAAACATGTCTAAAAATAATTAAACTTATCATGTGTTACGTATATGTGAGTATATATATATGTACATATGGATAGAATATGTAAAAAATATGTCTGAGCATTTTTTTTTAAGTATCTAAAATATTGTAAGCCTAAATAAAGACATTATCTCACGTTAAAGTTGTTTTAGAAAAAATTTATAAGATACTATAATTATGATATTACTTCCATATGAAGATTTGACGACACAATATTTCAAAAATTACTATCATTTTTTTAAGTTGTTACCATAAAAAGGAATTTGTACGCTTACCAATTTATCAAATTTACAAATACAAATTGAAATTAATGCAAAAGCTATCAATTTTACAAATATAAATCGAGACTAATGCACACCAAAAATTATGTATGTAATTGAGATCAAAGACAAACACTGAAGACTGTTTCTATTAACATTTACAATGTGTATTTAATGTTTTTTTTTGGCAAAATATTCTTTCTAAGTGTGATATATAAATATTAAAAATACTTAAAATATTTTATAACATCTACAAAAGCATCTAAAAATATTCTATATTATTCACAAATAATGTTTGAAGCTACCTAAATTTTTCATTTAACCTCCATATATGTATATATATAGAGAGAGAAAATGTGTAAAAAAAAATTATACAAATAATATTTAAAAGTATCTAAAATATTAGTAATTAGACAGGTGAAATTTAGATTTAAAAAAAAAAACCTAAATAGATAATGGATTTATAGTAGTAATTAGACTTTTATTTATTTATCTTTAAAGTTGTTACGATAGGTGAGGGATGTATTTTTTTGACTCGTGGAGATGAAATTTTGTAAGTTGGGTTATGAAATTTTCTTAAATTCGCCCATATTTATGCAATGAGTTTTTTGAGCTGGGTATATAGATTTAAAATAGAAAAAAAAACTTTCATAAATTATTTGATTTGGTATTTTCGGAGAGTTTCATTAATTTAAAAGTGTAAAATAAATAAATAAAAAAAAGAATAACTGAAAAGTTACAACCAATTGTATGAAGAATTAAACTAAATCCAATTTTGTAGGATGCATTAAATATTGATTAAATTTTATATGTAAAATAAAATAAAAAATAACTGGAATAATTTTACTTGTTGCAATATTTTATATTTAAAAAAAATTAAAAAATCTTCTTTTACGTGTTGCATACCAACATTTTAGGAACTACATGGATATTCCTAAATTAATATTGCATACCCAATATTTTAGGAACTAATTAAATACTAATTTGATTTGCATACCCAAAATATTAGATGCATTGATTAAATACTTGATAAAACTAGAAATTCATTAATTAAGTATGACTTTTCTAACTACTATATTTAGTAAGTAGGATCTCTTTTAATACAAATATAGATGATTGTATTTATTAGATTCTTTTTTTTTTTCCAAAGGCAAACAATAAAATTTATAACTCAAATGAAAGGTGCTAGTACATCGAGTAATCAAATGACTACAACCCAAGGATAAACCACAACCAAATCTACCCAAGGTACACGAGGGAGAAACACAATTATCCCCCTCAAAGACCAACATGGTCTAAACAGAAAAAGAAAAACAAAAGAAAAAACACTAGAAAAGCGCAAAAGAAGACACTCCACAAGATTCCATCACATCCCAAATATTAGATAACACAAGCATGCATCAGGCACCAGGATCTCTGTTCTTGTTCAGAATATGCACTGCCAATTCATTGTGTAAGTAGTACATTGCAGGTTGTAGCTTAATTTCTTTGATCTTCCTCAGACCCCACTGAGTAGCTAGAAGAGCTGCAGTTGTCTCATCAATTGTGCCTCCATATCCTGATATTTGATCTTCCCAGTGCCACTGATCTTCTGAAATCATTGATGCAACACAGTCTACTGAAACAATTCCATCTGTAGATAAATGAGCACTGATAGCCACCCCCGGCTTACCTACTCTAAGATTATCCTCATCTACAGAGTGATACCTTCCAGTAGCTTGAGAAAAAGTCTCCCACTCCAGCCATTCTGAATGTGACCTATCCACTATTTCTCTTTCATTGAACCAATCGCCTTTAAAAACCCACTTATTTCTGGCCTTCCACAAATTCCAGATTAAGTAGGCAGATAAGGTGATTCTTGTCTTAAGAATAGTAGACATACCTTTTGAGCAAATTTCCATCCACCATCTTTGAAAGTCCATGTCCTTGTTTTGCATTAAGTTCCACTGGACTGCACTTAATTTCCAGCAGGTTCTGGACTTTGAACATTGGAAGAGCAGGTGGTTTAAGTCTTCATTTTTCTCACCACACACCCTACACACAGGGTCCACATCAATCCCCTTCCTTCTTAACCTCCCATTCACTTCTAAGTATCCAAACCAACATCTCCAAATAAAGAATTTGATTTTAGGCTTCAAATTCAGATTCCAGCAAGTTTTCCACATTCTTTTCCACCAATCGTTGCTGTCACTAGTAGAAGTTTGGGGCCCATGCTTGCCCCTAACTTCCAAGATAGTGAGATACACTGCTTTGACAGAGAAATCTCCCTTTCTACCCCAATGCCAAATCAACCTGTCATGCTTTCTATGACTAGATAAAGGAATTCTAAGAATGCAAGCAGCATCTACAGGATCAAAAGTTTTGTGAATCAACTCACTATCCCACTCTCTCCCCCCTCTCCTAATTAGATCACTGACCTTAACTATCCTGGTCTTATCACCCCAAAAGTAGCACTTGGGTTTAAAGGTTGAGTTGTTTGGGATCCAAGGAGAATCCCAAACATTAATAGAATGCCCAGTGGCCACCTCATACCTTGCTCCCAGTTTAAAAGAACCCCTAGCCCTTACCAACTTTTCCAAAGCCAAGAATCCCCATCCTTAGCTTTAATTTCCAAAAAATCCCTATTCCAAAAGTATTTACCCTTAAGGACTTTGCTAACTAAGAGATTAGGCTGAGTTTGAATTCTCCACAGTTGTTTAACCAACAGGGACTCAATGAAAGCTCTCAAGTCCCTGAATCCTAAGCCCCCCCTCTGATTTAGACACTACAAGCTTACCCCACTCTGCCTAGTGCACTCTATTACCCCCTGTACCATTTTGTCCCCACCAGAAATTAGCAATGTCCCTGCAGATTTGATTAATAATGCTTATGGGGATCCTGAAACAAGACATAACATAGGTTGGTAATGCACTCAAAACTGATTTGATAAGAATTTCTCTCCCTGATTCACTCAAAAACTTGTTTTTCTAGCTCAAGATTTTGTTTTTAACACAGTCACTCACAAACTTGAAGGTATCTAATTTAGATCTATCTATACCTAAAGGGAGTCCTAAGTATCTAGAGGAAGTCACTCTGTTGATCCCAGAAAGCATTCCACAGATTTGACTCTGAGTTCCAATGGGAGTGTTTTTAGAGAACAGGATGGATGATTTAGCAAAATTAACAGCTTGGCCAGATTCAAAACCATATTGAGCAAGGATATCACAAATCAATTGGGCATGAAATAAATCAGCTTTGCAGAAAAAGATGGAATCATCAGCAAAAAACAGATGACTCACTATAGGAGCATGCCTACCTATTTTCAGACCAGTGAAAATCCCTGATCTGCAAGCTTGGTTAATGAGATTGGATAGAGCTTCTGAGACAAGGATAAAGAGGTACGGGGACAATGGGTCACCTTGTCTCAATCCCCTAGTGGGTTGGATATAACCAAGAACAGATCCATTTAAATTGAAAGAATAGGAAGCAGTGCACACACAAGCAAGTATCCAAGACAAGAAAGTTTCACAAAATCCCATTTTTCTACACACTTTAGCAAGAAAGGCCCATTCCACTCTATCATAGGCTTTTGCCATGTCAAGTTTGATAGCCATAAAGTTTTGTTTACCTTTCCTTTTGCTATTCAAAAAATGCACACATTCATTAGCTATAATCACATTATCTAGAATTTGCCTACTAGGAACAAATGCAGATTGAGAATAAGAAATGCACTGAGGTAAAACCTTTTTTAATCTATTAGCAACAATTTTGGCAATCAACTTATAAACAACTGAGCATAAACTGATAGGTCTAAAATCTATAACTCTGGTGGGATTTTTCTTTTTAGGAATAAGAGTTATAACAACATGATTAAGACCTCTAGGCATTCTACCAGTATCAAAAAGTTATGGACAGCAAGACAGACATGAAATTTTATAGTGGGCCAGGTTTTTTGAAAAAAAAAAAAAAGCTGTAAAACCATCCTCACCAGGAGCTTTATCCTAGCCCATGTAAAAAAGAGCACTCTCAATCTTCTCATCATCCAGAGTTCTAATCAAAGTAGCATTCATCTCACCAGTAATATTTCTGGAAATACCATCTGCAACTATTATCAAGAGGTTGGGAAGATTGGAAGAGATTTCCAAAGTAATCAACAATTTCTGACAAAACTTCCCCTAGATTATAACACCTAGTCCCATCAGCTTTAACAATATTATTGAGGTTATTGAGCTTTCTTCTCTGTCTCACACTAGCATGAAAGAATTTGGAGTTTCTATCACCTTTCTTAAGCCAGAGAACCCTGGCTTTCTGTTTCCAGAAAAGCTCCTCACTCTCATAGGCTAGTTGGGACTCCAGTTTACATCTACTCCATTCACCCCAATCTCTTTCCCCCCTTGTTTTCTAAGCAGATCCAACTTGACCTTACACTTATTAATAATAGACATAGCATTCAAATCAGTACCCTGCTTCCAATTTAATATAACCTTTCTAACATTTTTCAATCTCTGCTGAATACTAAAAAGGGCATGACCAGACACATCTAAGTTCCAAGCTAAACACACAGTGTCCTGAAAGCCTTCCATATGCACCCACCTAATATAAAAAACAAACCTATGTTTAATGGACTCACAACCAGGATTGCAATGCAATAACAACATGGAATGATCTGATGAACTCACAGAGAGGTGAGATATTTGAGAATGAGGGAAATGATTGAACCAACTATGGAAGAAAAGAAACCTGTCCAGTTTCTCTTCAATGGCCTTATCACCTTTTCTGTTGTTAGTCCAGGTGTAAGGGTGCCCAAGCACATTGGCTTCAACCACTCCCAAAGTAGCAATCAAGTTCCTAAAGTCTGTGAAACTGGCTTCATCTCTTTTAAGCCCACCAGATTTTTCAGAATGATCATCAATGTCATTAAAGTCCCCACAAAAACACCAAGCATCCCCAAATATAAGCTATGCCTAACTAAGACCTCCCACTGAAATTTTCTGATCTCATTATCAGTACTAGCATAAATGAAGATACCCCAAAATGCATCAGAATGACCAGAAAAGGAAAACTTGACCTCTAGACAAAATTCAGAGGGGATGATTTGAAGGATGGAAATCCTCTCTGAACACCACAGAAACAACCCTCCTTTAAAACCAACTGGTTTAGCATAAAACCAGTTATCACCAAGCTTAAGCTTTTTACGCATAGACTCAACATTTTTTTTTTTTTTTTTTTTTTTTTTTTTTTTTTTGTTTCAGATAGAAAAGCAAAATCAGGGAGATGGATCCTTAAGGAATCCTTGAACTGGGAAATTGTAGAGGGTCCTCCCAAACCTATACAATTCCACACCAGAGCCTTCATTGGGCACCTTGGGACCAGTTATGGCTGGTTTCCTCCACCATTTCAGCATTAGACAACTCATTTTGTTTCAATTTTTTATTCTGAACAAGAGCATTATCAGAGGAGTCAGCATCCTGTGTCAACACCTCATGAGGTCTCTTGTTTTGATTCAAACCAGATTCATTCCTAGATACCTTAGCCACATCAATGATCATTTGCTCTGAGTTCTTTTTAGGACCTCTAGTCCTTTTCCTATGAACAATTTTCCTACCAGAACCTAAAGGTTGGACACTAACTTCCACGAGATTAGCCTCAATATTAAGTGAAGGATCCTTGTTAGGAATCAGTTCCTTTGGGGATGAAGGAACCTCCTCCTGAACTCCCTATTTTCAACCAAGATGATAGCATCTGTATCATTGGCCTTACCTTTCCCTTTTTCAGAGGTACCCAGGATAGGTGGTTGGATTGGCTCACCATGGCTGCTTTTGTCCCCCACTACACTTTTATCAGTATTAATAATAGGGGTAGCCACATGAGCATCAGAGCTAGTATGACTTTCCCTATTTTGACTCCCTGGACTTCTATAGCTACTAGATGAGGAACTGTTAGACTTTAGCCAATCACCAAATTGACCCAAACTTAGCTTATTCAGTTTAACATCTCAGTCTTTTTGGTACAGTTCTTACCTGAGTGGCCAATCCTCCCACAGTAAAAGCAGAAAGTTTGGATGTTTTCATATTTAAAGGCCACCAATTTATTATCCTCCCCCACTTTTATATGTGTTCCTCTCAGTAAAGGTTCTTAGAGAGGGATTTCAATTAAAACTTTCAAAATTTGACCATACAGATTTCCAATGCCTGGAACTTGGACACTTAAAGCTTGACCTATGATGTTACCCAGTTTAAGCGCTATTTCAGTAGAGATCCAGTGCAAAGGCAAGTTGTGTATTTGGACCCATATTTTAATTTTCTCATCTTCTTCATTGAACTCATTGTTCTCAGAATTTCATAATTTCAACAATAAATATTGCCCATCAAAAGACCAGGATTTACCGGCTAGGATTCTATCTCTATCTAGCTCAGATTGAAATAAGAATTGAAAGCAGTTATTGCCTAAATTACGGATTGAAAAAGGTTGTTTAGTGATCCATATGTTGCCCAGAGTAGTTTTCAGACCCCCAAAATTAACCTTTTTTCCCCATAAATTTTTCCCATAAGGCTTAACTGACATTCTTTAAAACCAGGGGCAATTTCTTCGCTAGATAACACTAACCCATGTTCTTCTTTATCAGAGAGTTTAAACTTATGCAGCTTATCAGATATTTCCTGATCCATCACTAAGCACTGAATCAATTCAAACAGAAGCAGCACAACAAAGATTCACATACAAGTCACAACCAAAGCCACAATCAAACAATTCGCACAATATATCAGATTAGCAACTGAAAATACACTTAGGGCACCATGAAAATGAAAGCTTATAAAAGTAATCAGAACCCTAACCATCAAACACAGAATGGAGAGTGGAAAGAGACTATGCTACTAAACACAAAAAACCCAGACTCGTTTTGAACTTACCGTGAGTGCACAGCTACCATAAAACCAACTAGAACTCATAATCCACATCTGAAAAGAAAGCAATGCAAACGGCTAGGCAGCAAACGAATATGAAATGAGGGAGATGCAAACGACTACGAAAGGCTCGATCAACAACAGAGAAGGGAACGATTGGAACTCAGGAGAACAAATCCTATAGAAGGAACTAAGACTCTAGAAACAGAGAGAAAACCCTAGAAAAGGGACTCAAATCGATTCACTCATCGTCCTAGGATAAGTTAATAATTTGTATTTAGTAGATTCATTGTTTATGGTGTTGGACCTATTAAGGTAAATTGAGGTTTATGTGATTTATATGATAAATCATTATATCTTGAAGACCTTATGAAATCTTGTGGATTTGTGGAACTCCTGGTGTTCATTAAGTCATATTTTGATGCCTTAGTTCGAGTTTGGAACCTTGCAGAGTTGATTGATGCCTTTTGAAGCCTTAGTGTCTGAAACTTGGAAAAATTATATAAAATCGTGTACTTGTTTTATGTAGCTGAAATTTGGAGGTTAAGCTCATGTTATGATGAGTGATATTGTGTTGAAGTTTCAGCTCTTAACTAGATCCGTAGCTATCTGAACTAAGAGTTGTCGTTTGTGTCTCAAAACTTCTAAAATTCATGAAAAATCGTACACATGATATTTTGATCTGTAATTTTGAGGGTTGTCTCCTATTATAATGAGGTATGATGTGTTAAAGTTTCAGCCCTTAACTCGACCTGTAGGTTTCTGAACCTAAACATGCTCCATATACCTCAGAACTTTAAAAATTTGTATAAAAAGATTCGCATGTCCAAATTGCCTGAAATTCTGAGGTTAAGAGTCTTATATGATATCTAGCTTGCTGTTAAATGTTCATGGAAAAACTCCAAGCCTAGCCTATTGGAATGAAATCCCCTCATTATGGCCGTTCTTTTGCAAATTTTTGTTTTATTGGTTAGGGTGATATTTAAGGGTCCAACTTTTGTGTTGTGGTCCCTTTTTAGGTGTATTTTGTTGTGTCAAAATTTCACCGAGTTCCCCTAGCCCAACTCCAAAAACCTCAGTCGAGGCATGCAGCCGGACTCGTGCCATGTCAAACCCATTTTCTAGTCTTTTTAGTGATTTTCTAAGTCTTTCCTTAAAATCCAAGAGTTTCAAATTCTAAAAAATTCCACGAACTATTTAGTAGATAATTTTAGAATAAGTATGAATTCTCGTGAATCTTTCTAAGTACCGAGATAATGTATTTATTAATAATTATCTTGATTAAATATAGTTGTCTGTGGAGTCGATACCTCGACCTACGTCAAGCAGACTTTGTGCTTTATCCTACCTCGATTTCCAGGTTGGTGTTATTAAATTTCTATGATATAATTCTTTATAATTGCTAGATTGTGTGATCAATGTATGCGTGTGAACCATGTAACCTTCGATGTGTGCGGTTTCGACCTTTGAACGGTTATCCCCGTTGTCGTGTGCGGTTTCGACCTTAGACGGTGCCAAATGAGAGGCAGTCTTCCTTAGCCTAATGACATGCCATATCATTGTGTGCGGTTTCGACCTTCGGCATGTACTCCCATTGTTGAGTGCAGTTTTCACCTTCACTGGATTTTATATGTGTGCCTATGAGTATTATATGATGATAGAAGACGTAATATTATGATTGATTCATGTTCATGCAGCGACCATACTATTTGTTATTATTCTGAATTTATATACATAGTGGTGAGCTAGTGGTTTGTTCACCCCATGTCTCCTCCCCCATTTCAGGTTGAGTAGGTGGCATGGCGATAGAAGACAAGTGGCTGGTCATTATTTGCTTTATTATTTGAGCTATTTATGCTTCCGCTAATAATCATGAACTTGTTTTTGGAATTTTCGAACATGATGATGATTAGAACTTTATGATGATATGTTGAACTTGGTTTGATCATGAGGATATGATGATTATGATTTAGTTTATTTCATATTTCAGGATTGTTATGATGAATTGATGATGGAATCTCGCATGCATGTTACGTGATAAATCGGGCAATGAGTTCCCGTAGGCTCTAATATGACTTGAGTTGTATATGATGACGATGTGATAACGTCGTATGTGTTTAAAATTGAAAAATATTTTTTGACAATTTAACCTTTTGGAAAAGCCCGATATTTTCTTTAACGATCCGAGCGATTGGACCACTTTCGCCGACCTGTTCTACCAGGTGGAACCACCCTTGCCTTCAGGGCAACAACCTTCCCTAATTAATGTTAAACCTTTTAAATTAAAGGGATACTAAAATGAGCTTATTCACATTTACATGTCAAGACCAGCTCGACGGTATGCACTCGATTAATGAGACGAGCCCCACTCAATCCCTTGTGCCCGAAACAGACGCATTTCATTATTAGCTTTTCAAAATGTATACCTCAAACTGAGTATTTGTTAATCCAAATATGATGCGACCTTGTATTCAAGACGTGCGTTACTTCGAGCAAACGCTAACTCCTTGAGTCAAACTCTTTTTCATATATATTTTTTATGTCCCAAAATAATGAGATAGCAACATATTTATATCTAACCCTAAGAATATCAAAGATACCTAACCTCGAAGAACTCACACCTATGGAAATAATATAATACCATCAAGAGGAAAATAAATAAATAACAAGCCTAACATTAAAATACGATCCGAGCCACTTCGATCCTTCATCATATAGTAATCACGTTGCCAACTGGGAGCTCGCCGTTGACGCTGAGGTCGGTGTGCCGGGATCGGCTGCCTTTTGTTCGTATCATTTCCTCCCTCATTAGAAGACAACTTGTCCTCAAGGTGTTTTTGTGGCAGCTCACTTTCAATTCTAGAAGCTAACTCCCAGGTTGTTTCTTCAGGATGAAGACCTTGCCACTGGACTAGCACCATGCGTTCCAACTGACCATTATGCAAAACATGTTTTTCTCCCAGAATGGCAAGAGGAGTAATTGTCAAACCCCCGTCAGGAACATAAGCAGGTAACGTGCTACTTTCGGCTGGAGCTTCACCCTTAAAAGCCTTAAACTGGGATACATGGAAGACATTATGAATTTTTTAGTCCCGTGGAAGCTCAAGTCGATAGGCAACCTGACTAATCCTTTCCAAAATCTGAAATGGCCCATAATAGCGGTAACCAAGTTTATGCGAAGCACGTCGAGCTACCGAATATTGACGATAAGGCTGCAACTTAAGGAGAACCAAGTCACCCACCTCATACTCGACGTCACGTCTTTTCTCATTTGCTTTTTGTTGCATTCGGTTCTGAGCTTGGAGTATATTCGCTCGAACATCACGTATTAATAAATCACGCTCGGCGAGCTGATCATCCAAGGCCTGCACATTGGTTGCACCGCGATCATAAGGAATTATGGGCGGAGGATCACGACCACATAGCGCACGAAACGGAGTCATTTGAATACTGCTATTGAAGCTGGTGCTATGGCAAAATTATGCCCAGGCCAACATTTTGCGCCATGACGTTGGTCGTTCACTAACAAAACAACTAAGATATTGCTCCAAAACATGGTTCACCACCTCCGTTTGCCCGTCTGTTTGTGGATGATATGCGGTACTGTGGAGGAGTTTTGTACCACTTAATTCACTCATAGTCGTCCAAAACTTGCTCATGAAAATTGGATCTCTATCAGTTACAGTTGTTTTCAGAAATCCATGCAACTTAACTACAGCCTCCACAAAAACCTCCGCAACTTTCGATGCTGTGAATTGGGAGGGTAAGCCGACAAAATGAACAAACTTGGAGAGTCTATCCACCACAACCATAATGGACGTGCAACCATTAGAGATTGGCAGACCAACGATAAAATCCATAGAAATATCATCCCACACCTTCTGTGGAATTGAAAGTGGTTGCAATAGTCCAGCCGGCGGCTTATTTATAGACTTCACACTTTGACATATCGGACAAGAACTAATGAACCTACGGATATCCCCCCGCATTCCATCCCAATAGAAGTTAGCTGACGCCCGAGCCAAGGTTCGAGAGACACCCGTGTGCTCAGACAGCGGAGTAGAATGACACTCAAACATGATCGTGTCCTTGAGTTTTGAATCTTCATTCAAATAAAGCCTCCCTTTTTTTTAACAATTTTCCATTCATCACCATCCAATCCTCCGGTAATGCTCCATTCTCCCAGTCTTTGTGTAAACGAATCATAGAAGGAAGTTCTTTATTTTCTCGTTCCAGCTCCTCAATAATTCGATTAATAGGGACTGAAACCAACATTTTCAATTGACTACTTTTCCCATCATCTTCGCCTAGATCCTCGTCTCGGCGGAATAACGCATCTGCAACTTTATTTTCCACTCCGGCCTTATATTCGATGACAAAATCAAATCCCAATAGTTTCCTAATATGTACCTGCTGCTCCGGTGTGTGCATGACCTGGGAGAAGAAGTTCTTTAATACTTCTCTGATCAGTCCTAATCACAAAGTGTCGACCCAATAGATATTGCCTCCACTTCTGTACAACCTCCGCAATCGCGTGTAACTCCCTATTATATGTGAAACTTATTCTGACCCGTGGTGCTAATTTCTTGCTGAAATATGCAATGGGTTGTCCTTGTTGCATTGGCACCGCTCCAAGGCCTGTTCCGCTAGCATCTGCCTCGACAACAAAAGTCACTTCAAAATCCGGTAATCGCAACAAAGGTGTCTGAGTCATGATCCCTTTTAACTGATTAAACGCCAATTCATCTTCTGTAGACCACTGAAAAGCATTTTTTTTAAGTAAGTTAGTAAGAGGGGCTGCTATTTCCGCATATCCTTTTATAAATTGGCAGTAATATCCAGTAAGCCCGAGAAACCCCCTCAGCTGCTTTAAGTTCTTGGGAATAGGCCATTGCACCATAACCTCAATTTTACGATCATCTACCCGAATTCCACCTGCCTGAATTATGTGACCGAGATATTCAATTTGAGTTTTACAAAATTGGCATTTTTTCAGTCTAACAAAAATATTATTAGTCTGTAAACACTTGAGAACAACCGCCAATTGTGATAGATGATCCTCGATCGACGGACTATAAATTAAAATGTCATCAAAGAAAACGACAACGAATTTTCGTAAATAATCCGCCGAGGTACTGTTCATGACAGCCTGAAACGTTGATGGGGCATTGGTAAGTTCGAACGGCATCACGAGAAACTCATAGTGCCCTTCATGAGTGCGAAAAGATGTCTTATAGATGTCCTTTTCATGAACTCGGATTTGATGGTAACCTGCTCGCAAGTCTAACTTAGAAAAGTATCGAGCCTTTCCTAACTCATCAAACAATTCATCAGCCGTAGGGATTGGAAATTTATCCTTTACGGTAAGTGAATTCAAAGCTCTGTAGTCGACACAAAACCTGTAGGTACCATCTTTTTTCTTGACCAAAAGCACATGCGATGAGAACGGGCTATGACTCTTTTTTATTATCCCTTGATTTAACATCTCTTTCACCAACTTCTCAATCTCGTCTTTTTGAAAGTAGGGATATCGATATGGTCGAATGTTGACAGGCCGCGACCCTGGCTGTAGATGAATGCGATGATCAAATATCCGCCGAGGCGGTAACCCATCTGGTTCGCCAAAAATTCCCTCGTATCCTTCAAGAGTTCTCGAAAACTCCCAGGCATTCCTGCTAAAGGGTCTGCTGGTTCTCGATCATTCATTTGCTCGGGAATTTTTGGGACTTCAATGATCTCATAAATTTCGTGTACTGTATCAGTCTCCATTAATGTACACAACCGATTGTAAGAAATTTGCCTCGGCTCCATTCCTTCAACTCCTTGCAAGTTTACCCTTTTACCGTTCCATTCAAATTCCATGGTTAATTGTTTATAGTCATGAACAACCCTTCCAAATTCACGAAGCCATGGCATCCCCAGGACAATTTTGGGCCCTTGAATAGGTAATACATAAAGTGCAACTTCGAAACTCGTCCCCTGCATCTCTAGAGCTAACTCTAGACTTTGATTTGGGAAAACTAGTGAGTCGCCACTCCCCACATAACCCTTAAAAGGTGCTATAGGTTTCACCGGTAACCTCAAGCATTCTGCAACTTCAGGCCGAATGAAGTTATGTGTACTCCCGCTGTCTATCAACACGTGGACACGCTTCTCGTTAATTCTTCCCCATATTCGCAACGATCGAGGACTATCCGAGCCAGCTAATGCATTGAGACTAGAAGCATCGCCTTGGATAGTCAACTCTTCCTCTTCTAAAGGCTCGGGAATTTCTTCCAAGTCCTCATCTGATCCTACGTATATCAAGAACAAATTAGCGCATTTATGGGACGGAGACCACTTATCATCACAATTATAGCACAAGCCCTTGAGTCGTCGCTCCTTCATCTCAGCCCGACTAATATTCTTGACTGGAATGGACCCTTTGGATCCTTTCACCACCTGAACACTATCACTTCGAATCTGGGTTGTGATCCCAGCCACTTTACCTGTTGTGGTTGGTGTTCCAGCTTGTGTGTTTCTTGTGCCCCCCGAATCAAGTGTTGTCTTTGTAATACCACCCTATCGGTTCGCTACCCGGTACTTGGGTGTAGCCTCTGCGTACCTCGATTCATAAACCCTCGCTAGTGCAAAAGCTTCCACCAATGTTTTGGGCATGGAAATAAGTAACTCACGTTGAATATCAGCTTTTAGGCCATCTATGAACACCGAAATCAACACAGGTTCGCTAATCGATGTCACTTTGTTCATTAGGCATTCAAATTCAGCCTGGTAATCCTCCGTCGTGCCTTGTTGCGTCAATTTAGATAATTTTCCCACATAATCTTCAAATTGGGAGGGCCCGAATCGAATTCTAACTTGTCGTAAGAGCTCGCTCCACGAACACAAGATATTGCTGCCCTTCGCCCACTGGTACCACTCCGATGCCTTTCCCTCCATCGTGAAAGAAACAATATGAATTCGTTGATCATCAGGAGTCTCATGGTAATTAAAATATTCTTGCACCCTAAAAATCCACCCATCAGGATCAGTTCCATCAAATCAAGGTAAATCCAACTTCATAATTGGATGACGATATGGAGGAGTTGTGCTCCTCTCAAAGGACCCTCCTGTACTTCCTCCCACCAACTGCTTCGAGAGATTTTGCATCATCGATTTAAGTTCTTCAATCGATTCATGCACACTCTGATTTTTTTGTTGTTGCTTCAAAGTTTGTCTGTCAAATCTCTCTTGAAGTTGCTTGAGCGTGAGATCATCCATCTTGTTGTCCGTCTTCGTCATCTCTCAACGAGAGCACCAATTGATACGATCTTGTAGATGTGCGTTACTTCGAGCAAACGCTAACTCCTTGAGTCGAAACTCTTTTTCATATATATTTCTTATGTCCCAAAATAATGAGATAGCAACATATTTATATAATACCAAAGATACCTAACTTCGAAGAACTCACACCTATGGAAATAATATAATACCATCAAGAGGAAAATAAATAAATAACAAGCCTAACATTAAAATACGATCCGAGCCACTTCAATCCTTCATCATATAGTAATCACGTTGCCAACTGGGAGCTCGCCGTTGACGCTGAGGTCGGTGTGCCGGGCTCGGCTGCCTTTTGTTCGTATCATTTCTTTCCCTCATTAGAAGACACCTTGTGTAACACTCCGCTATTTCATGAAAATCAGAGTGCGCTTTTTCGCAAATTAACAAAATAAAATAAGTAAAATATTTCTTTTGCGAAATCTGATTCGGGGTGCTACCATAAAATCTGACTTTTCTGAAAACTGTTAATTTTCAAACTGATAATAAAAACGGTTATCTAATATATTACCGACTAGTGTCGGATCAAAAGTTGGTTTAGAGTACTGGAAACTGTAGCAGAAACATCAGTGTAGCCAAAACATAATATATACATACAAACAAAATGTCCTAAACCGGTCGCCCGCTCACTCCTCGGCTCCGACTCTGTGACCTGAAAAACATGAAAAACGTGGGGGCGTGAGCACTAATACACTGTGCTCCGCAGAAACTCATACTAAAGTAAACAGTGAAAATAATTACAATATCATGATCCTGGCATATATAACTGAACTGAAACTGAAACTGATATCTGATACCGGTACTGAATAATCTGATACTGATCTCGTGATATAAATCACCTGACTGATAACTGAACATCTGCCAGCATAAAATGTCGGACACCATGTGCACACTCTAGTGGGCAGATTAAGGCCACTAGATCCCAGAATGGACCGGCGACCATTCCGAGCGGATACTGATAATACATACCTCAAACATGGTAGCTAATTATAATCAATGTAATACCCAGTCTGAGTCCCCACCTGAAATGCTGATCTGAAAATGTAAGTGCTGATTGCCTGCAAAACTGACATATATAAACAAATACTAAGTACTATGTTCAGACTGATTAAAATAGCTGTTAAGATGCTCGACTCGATCTGCATAGTTAACTGGAACCATCTCGGGGTCTAACTTAACTGATAAGAAAGACTGGACTGAACTGGTACTGCTAAACTGAGTTGAACTGACTGCACATGACTGATCATGACAGAACATGATTGATCATGACTGAACTGACTGAACTGAAAATTCAACCGAATTACTGAATTGAACTGGACCCGAAATTTTAACTGAAAATGGGATTTAAAATATGAACCGGGACTAAAACATAAAATTAAGGGCTGAACCGGTCCAACTGGTCTGAAACGGACTGAACCAGTCTGGACCAGACTGCCGGTCTGCTGAGCCGGGCGGTCGGGCGCTGGCTCGGCCAGCAGGCCTGCCGAGGCC
>CACSLK010029771.1:385954-408613 GCA_902706635.1 Striga hermonthica | reverse complement strand
TGATTGCCGGGGCGCTGCTGCCGCTGCGTGCGGGCAGCGCGGTCAAGACCGACCCTTGCCGGCCGTCCAGCAACTTCTCTCGAATAATTCAACACCAAAGGACATGAACTGACTTAAAATAATCAATTATGCCAACTGAACTCAAAATCAATTATTTTACACAAAAAGCTACACACGGCCGTGGCGTGCGCACCGTGCGCCGCCTACGGCGTTAAGCCGTCTCGCGACTGAACTTGCCTTTCTCTCGGCAACTGACATATAACTAAACTTGATATGATATTTACTGAACAAAATAACATGAAATGCTCGAGGGACTATTCTTAACATACTCGCTACACATGTAGGGCCCGTGGTGCGCGCTACATGCGTGATGAAGATCGCGTGTCCCGACTGTCGATAAGCCGCTAGCCCGCGCCTTGAATCGCCGATAGGTGCTTCTTGAGCCACAACCGCGCCTCTTGAAACGAATTTAAAATTGCAATAGATTCTTGGTGAAAAACTAAAGCAAAGTGTTTGAACAAAAGTTCAGAATTTTCTACTACTAATCATCATTCTCCACTTCTAATTATGAAGAGTACATAGGATATTTATAGGTGCAAAGTAAATCTAATTCTAATCTAACTAGATCTCCTAATTCATGCAATAAAATAAATCCTAATGCTAGTAAATCTCCTAATATCTTCTACTACTAATAAATAAAAGCAATAAGGAAAGTAAATATACTAGAGTGCTAATTAACTTGATCTTCAAATCTCTTCCTTTGCTTGCACTCCAAGTCGCCCTCAAGACCTCTAGCCGCCCTCTAGGATGCCCACCGCCCGCGCCACCTTGCCCTAGTCCTCGAGGACTAGGGTCGTGTCTCCTACGGCCGCCTATCCTCTTGCCTCGAGGAGTAAAGTCTCGAGCCTTGTGTACGCTATTACTATTCCTTGAAGGATAATGATTCGAGCCCATATCCACTATTCCTATTCCTACTAGGAATATGCTCCTGGTTACGTTTCCTGATCTTTCGAGGATTACTCCCATCACCGATCTCCCACGCGCGTTCCGGCACTCAACGGCTTTTCCTATTCTTGCGAGGATTACTATTCGCGCCTTGCCTATTCCTACGAGGATTAGGCTTGCAACTCCGGTCTTAACTTGTGTCTCGCGCGTGTCGCCTTGCGCCCCTGCGCTCTGCTCGCCTATCGCGCCCAATGCCCGCGCATCGCCCATCGCTCGATGCGCGCCCGTCCATCCGCAGCAACCCCCCTCGCGCGCCATCCACCCAACAACCTCCCTCTGCGTGCATCTTTGCGTAACCACCAAGCGCCATGCGCGTCTACGCGAATGCGTGTGTGCGCGCCCTTCTTGAATGCGCCCTTTTCTTGCGCCCGAACGTCGTATGCCTATGGACCATCTTTTCACGTGCCTTTGTGCACCTCCATGCGCGACCTCGCATACGAGCTCGTACCCGTCTCTTAGGCCATGCATGTGTCGTTTTGGCTCTTTTTCCGGCCTCATCGGGTTGTCTCGGCTCTTGGCCCTTCTTGTCGTCGGGCCTCGAAACCCACTTCCGTATCATTCCCGCCCCCTTTGAGAATGTCCTTGTCCTCAAGGACTCATCATAGAACATCCAAACTTCAGGCACTCCTTCTTTAAACGCGCACGCATCCTATTCACGATCCTCCTCGACTAAGACTTTACTCTTGGCATCGATAGTAAGTTGGGACGTCGCCTCCTCTTCGGCCTTTAGGACTTCGAACGTAACCTCTTCATGGCCCTCCTCGTCCTCGACTCCATCGGCCTCGCTCATAACCTCTTTGTTGAATGAATGCGGTTTCTCGCACTCGACCAACTCGACCGTAATTTCCACCTCATACTTATCGTGCTTGACCAATTCGACCTCCGACTCTTTCTTGGACTTGCCTTGGGCCTTGTCGCATGGTCTCGACTCCTTCGAAACATTGGTCCTGCTCGGCTTGTGCTCCTGGGGTCGTTCGCGTCCGGGCGGCTGTGGTGGTGGCCATCCCCTTTGGTGTTGGAGGTGGTGCGCCACCTCGTCGAACCTTCGATTGATGTTCTCAATTAAATCCTCCAATGATATCTTGGTGGTGTTGAACCCTTCGTTTCGGACTCGTCTTGAAGATGATGATGATATATATTTTCTTTTTTTACAACACTCACGCACACACGCAAAAAGAAAAACAAATAATCTCTATTTTTTTTTCGTTTCTTTTTTCTTTTTTGATAGGGAAACGAAATAAGAAGGAGAAAAAGAAAAAGAATGGGGAAGAAAAAGACACACGATCTAATCACCTCTCAATGACAGCACCAATGATGAAGATCGCGTGTCACGACTGTCGATAAGCCGTTAGCCCGCGCCTTGAATCACCGATAGGTGCTTCTCGAGACACAACCGCGCCTCTTGAAACGAATAAAATTGTAATAGATTCTTGGTGAAAAACTAAAGCAAAGTGTTTGAACAAAAGTTCAGAATTTTCTACTACTAACTAAGACTATTCAAGATTCAACTCATCATTCTCCACTTCTAATTATGAAGAGTACATGGGGTATTTATAGGTGCAAAGTAAATCTAATTCTAATCTAACTAGATCTCCTAATTCATGCAATAAAATAAATCCTAATGCTAGTAAATCTCCTAATATCTTCTACTACTAATAAATAAAAGCAATAAGGAAAGTAAATATACTAGAGTCCTAATTAACTTGATCTTCAAATCTCTTCCTTTGCTTGCACTCCAAGTCGCCCTCAAGACCCCTAGCCGCCCTCTTGGATGCCCACCGCCCGCGCCACCTTGCCCTAGTCCTCGAGGACTAGGGTCGTGTCTCCTACGGCCGCCTATCCTCTTGCCTCGAGGAGTAAAGTCTCGAGCCTTGTGTACGCTATTCCTATTCCTTGAAGGATAATGATTCGAGTCCATATCCACTATTCCTATTCCTACTAGGAATATGCTCCTGGTTACGTTTCCTGATCTTTCGAGGATTACTCCCGTCACCGATCTCCCACGCGCGTTCCGGCACTCAACTGCTTTAACTATTCCTGCGAGGATTAGTATTCGCGCCTTGCCTATTCCTACGAGGATTAGGCTTGCAACTCCGATCTTGACTTGTGTCTCGCGCATGTCGCCTTGCGCCCCTGCGCTCTGCTCGCCTATCGCGCCCAATGCCCGCGCATCGCCCATCGCTCGATGCGCGCCCGTCCATCTGCAGCAACCCCCCTCGCGTGTCATCCACCCAACAACCTCCCTCTGCGCGCCACTTCGCGTAACCACCAAGCGCCATGCGCGTCTACGCCAATGCGCGTGTGCGCGCCCTTCTTGAATGCGCCCTTTCTTGCGCCCGAACGTCGTATGCCTATGGACCATCTTCTCACGTGCCTTGCGCACCTCCATGCGCGACCTCGCATACGAGCTCGTACCCGTCTCTTAGGCCATGCATGCGTCGTTTTGGCTCTTTTTCCGGCCTCATCGGGTTGTCTCGGCTCTTGGCCCTTCTTGTCGTCGGGCCTCGAAACCCACTTCCGTATCAATGCGCGACCACGCCCTTTGGCCGAATCACCGAACCAACATGAAAATACCTCGAACAATATAAGCTGACTGAACATGGCAAATCATGAAATGACTAAATACATGACAATAGCTCGAGAGATTACAATCAAAACATGAACATGCCCGATGGGTACACGCACGGCCGCAAGCAACAGTTGGCTACCATAGGAACTCTATTATCAAAGTATAACTGAACATGATACTACTGTTAACCTCACAAGAAGGGAACTGAAAATACCTCTCCGCTTGCTCGCCTAATTGCACAACGCTCGACCACTCAAGCTTCCGCGCGCGTGTGGTGCTCTCGGCGTGCGGTGTGCGGTGTGCGTGCTATAAGCTTTGCGGTAGGTACTAATTTGAAGAACTCTCACAACTCTCTTAATCTCTATACTTAGGATGATGAAGGGAAAAATTTTCTCCCCAACTTAACCTTTTATATATGCTTGACCGAAAGAAATAGAGAAGTGAGGTGTTGCTTTGATGGCTTAATGAGCTTATGACATTTGCAACTTAACTAAGGCCTAAATTGCTTACTCACCTCCTAAAAGGATTAGTCACCACTTAGGCTTTTATATTATGCCATCTCATGCTTCTTAAAAATGAAACTTTATCCCTAAATTCTCCCACTAAATTTGCTCACAGCAAAAAGAAAATAAAGGGGAAAAATACTCCTCTTGCTACGGACTAATCATTTGCACATGATTAATTATTCATTAATCATCACTTTATGCTTAATTAATTATTAAGCATAATACTTAATTACCAAAATTATTCCGAACGTAAACGGAACATCGAAAATAATTTCGGGTAATCTCGACTGAAATAATTAATTCGAACTATAATAATTTCGAATTCTTAACTTGAACGATTAATCCGAATATTGATATTTCGAATAATTCGTCAACTTGACTTATTAATTCCGAACTCATTAATTAATAAATGAATCGGAATTAAATCTGGAAACTTATTCGGTTACTGAAATAATTAAACCGAATAATTTATCGACTAATAGTCGAAGTTGAAATATAATTTAACTGAATAACTTGAACTTGAACATGAACATGACTATTTATTAACAAAGGCTAGCTTAAAATCAAAAGCTAGTATTTTCCTTTATTAATAAAACTCGAGGTGTTACACCTTGTCCTCAAGGTGTTGTTGTGGCAGCTCACTTTCAATTCTAGAAACTAACTCCCAGTTTGTTTCTTCAGGATGAAGACCTTGCCACTGGACTAGCACCATGCGTTCCAACTGACCATTATGCAAAACATGTTTTTCTCCCAGAATGGCAAGAGGAGTAATTGTCAAACCCCCGTCAGGAACATAAGCAGGTCACGTGCTACTTTCGGCTGGAGCTTCACCCTTAAAAGCCTTAAGCTGGGATACATGGAAGACAATATGAATTTTTTAGTCCCGTGGAAGCTCAAGTCGATAGGCAACCTGACCAATCCTTTCCAAAACCCGAAATGGCCCATAATAGCGACAACCAAGTTTATGCGAAGCACGTCGAGCTACCGAATATTGACGATAAGGCTGCAACTTAAGGAGAACCAAGTCACCCACCTCATACTCGACGTCACGTCTTTTCTCATTTGCCTTTTGTTGCATTTGGTTCTGAGCTTGGAGTATATTCGCTCGAAGCTCACGTATTAATAAATCACGCTCGGCGAGCTGATCATCCAAGGCCTGCACATTGGTTGCACCACGCTCATAAGGAATTATGGGTGGAGGATCACGACCACATAGCGCACAAAACGGAGTCATTTGAATACTGCTATTGAAGCTGGTGTTATGGCAAAATTCTGCCCAGGCCAACATTTTGCGCCATGACCTTGGTCGTTCACTAACAAAACATCTAAGGTATTGCTCCAAAACACGGTTCACCACCTCCGTTTGCCCGTCCGTTTGTGGATGATATGCGGTACTGTGGAGGAGTTTTGTACCACTTAATTCACTCATAGCCGTCCAAAACTTGCTCATGAAAATTGGATCTCTATCAGTTACAATTGTTTTCGGAAATCCATGCAACTTAACCACAGCCTCCACAAAAACCTCCGCAACTTTCGATGCTGTGAATTGGGAGGGTAAGCCGACAAAATGAACAAACTTGGAGAGTCTATCCACCACAACCATAATGGACGTGCAACCATTAGAGATTGGCAGACCAACGATAAAATCCATAGAAATATCATCCCACACCTTCTGTGGAATTGAAAGTGGTTGCAATAGTCCAGCCGGCGGCTTATTTATAGACTTCACACTTTGACATATCGGACAAGAACTAATGAACCTACGGATATCCCCCCGCATTCCATCCCAATAGAAGTTAGCTGACGCCCGAGCCAAGGTTCGAGAGACACCCGTGTGCCCAGACAGCGGAGTAGAATGACACTCAAACATGATCGTATCCTTGAGTTTTGAATCTTCACTCAAATAAAGCCTCTCTTTTTTTAACAATTTTCCATTCATCACCATCCAATCCTCCGGTAATGCTCCATTCTCCCAGTCTTTGTGTAAACGAATCATAGAAGAAAGTTCTTTATTTTCTCGTTCCAGCTCCTCAATAATTCGATTAATAGGGACTGAATCCAACATTTTCAATTGACTACTTTCCCATCATCTTCGCCTAGATCCTCATCTCGGCGAGATAACGCATCTGCAGCTTTATTTTCCACTCCGGCCTTATATTCGATGACAAAATCAAATCCCATTAGTTTCCTAATATGTACCTACTGCTCCGGTGTGTGCACGACCTGGAGAAGAAGTTCTTTAATACTTCTCTGATCAGTCCTAATCACAAAGTGTCGACCTAAAAGATATTGCCTCCACTTCTGTAAAGCCTCCGCAATCGCGTGTAACTCCCTATTATATGTGGAACTTATTCTGACCCATGGTGCTAATTTATTGCTGAAATATGCAATGGGTTGTCCTTGTTGCATTAGCACCGCTCCAATGCCTGTTCCGCTAGCATCTGCCTCGACAACAAAAGTCACTTCAAAATCCGGTAATCGCAACAAAGGTGTCTGAGTCATGATCCCTTTTAGCTGATTAAATGCCAATTCAGCTTCTGTAGACCACTGAAAAGCATCTTTTTTAAGTAAGTTAGTAAGAGGGGCTGCTATTCCCGCATATCCTTTTATAAATCGGCGGTAATATCCAGTAAGCCCGAGAAACCCCCTCAACTACTTTAAGTTCTTGGGAATAGGCCATTGCACCATAACCTCAATTTTGCGATCATCTACCTGAATTCCACCTGCCTGAGTTATGTGACCGAGATATTCAATTTGAGTTTTACAAAATTGGCATTTTTTCAGTCTAACAAAAATATTATTAGTCTGTAAACACTTGAGAACAACTGCCAATTGTGATAGATGATCCTCGATCGACGGACTATAAATTAAAATGTCATCAAAGAAAACGACAACAAATTTTCGTAAATAATCCGCCAAGTAGTTCATGACAACCTGAAACGTTGATGGGGCATTGGTAAGTCCGAACGACATCACGAGAAACTCATAGTGCCCTTCATGAGTGCGAAAAGATGTCTTATAGATGTCCTTTTCATGAACTCGGATTTGATGGTAACCTGCTCGCAAGTCTAACTTAGAAAAGTATCGAGCCTTTCCTAACTCATCAAACAATTCATCAGCCGTAGGGATTGGAAATTTATCCTTTACGGTAAGTGAATTCAAAGCTCTGTAGTCGACACAAAACCTGTAGGTACGATCTTTTTTCATGACCAAAAGCACAGGCGATGAGAACGGGCTATGACTCCTTATTATCCCTTGATTTAACATCTCTTTCACCAACTTCTCAATCTCGTCTTTTTGAAAGTAGGGATATCGATATGGTCGAACGTTGACAGGCCGCGATCCTGGCTGTAGATGAATGCGATGATCAAATATCCGTCGAGGCGGTAACCCATCTGGTTCGCCAAAAATTCCCTCGTACTCCTTCAAGAGTTCTCGAAAACTCCCAGGCATTCCTGCTAAAGGGTCTGCTGGTTCTCGATCATTCATTTGCTCGGGAATTTTTGGGACTTCAATGATCTCATAAATTTCGTGTACTGTATCAGTCTCCATTAATGCACACAACCGATTGTAAGAAATTTGCCTCGGCTCCATTCCTTCAACTCCTTGCAAATTTACCCTGTTACCGTTCCATTCAAATTCCATGGTTAATTGTTTATAGTCATGAACAACCCTTCTTAATTCACGAAGCCATGGCATCCCCAGGACAATTTCGGGCCCTTGAATAGGTAATACATAAAGTGGGACTTCGAAACTCGTCCCCTGCATCTCTAGAGCTAACTCTAGACTTCGATTTCGGCAAACTAGTGAGTCGCCACTCCCCACATAAACCTTAAAAGGTGCTATAGGTTCCACCGGTAACCTCAAGCGTTCTGCAACTTCAGGCCGAATGAAGTTATGTGTACTCCCGCTGTCTATCAACACGTGGACACGCTTCTCGTTAATTCTTCCCCATACTCGCAACGATCGAGGCCTATCCGAGCCCGCTAATGCATTGAGACTAGAAGCATCGCCTTGGATAGTCAACTCTTCCTCTTCTAAAGGCTCGGGAATTTCTTCCAAGTCCTCATCTGATCCTACGTATATCAAGAACAAATTAGCGCATTTATGGGACGGAGACCACTTATCATCACAATTATAGCACAAGCCCTTGAGTCGTCGCTCCTTCATCTCAGCCCGACTAATATTCTTGACTGGAATGGACCCTTTGGACCCTTTCACCACCTGAACACTATCACTTCGAATCTGGGTTGTGATCCCAGCCACTTTACCTGTTATGGTTGGTGTTCCAGCTTGTGTGTTTCTTGTGCCCCCCGAATCAAGTGTTGTGTTTGTAATACCACCCCATCGGTTCGCTACCCGGTACTTGGGTGTAGCCTCTGCGTACCTCGATTCATAAACCCTCGCTAGTGCAAAAGCTTCCACCAATGTTTTGGGCATGGAAATAAGCAACTCACGTTGAATATCAGCTTTTAGGCCAGCTATGAACACCGAAATCAACACAGGTCCGCTAATCGATGTCACTTTGTTCATTAGGCATTCAAATTCAGCCTGGTAATCCTCCGTCATGCCTTGTTGCGTCAATTTAGATAATTTTCCCACATAATCTTCAAATTGGGAGGGCCCGAATCAAATTCTAACTTGTCGTAAGAGCTCGCTCCACGAACACAAGATATTGCTGCCCTTCGCCCACTGGTACCACTCCGATGCCTTTCCCTCCATCGTGAAAGCAACAATACGAATTTGTTAATCATCAGGAGTCTCATGGTAATTAAAATATTCTTGCACCCTAAAAATCCACCCATCAGGATCAGTTCCCTCAAATCGAGGTAAATCCAACTTCATAATTGGATGACGATATGGAGGAGTTGTGATCCTCTCAAAGGACCCTCCTGTACTTCCTCCCACCAACTGCTTCGAGAGATTTTGCATCATCGATTTAAGTTCTTCAATCGATTCATGCACACTCTGATTTTTTTGTTGTTGCGTCAAAGTTTGTCTGTCAAATCTCTCTTGAAGTTGCTTGAGCGTGAGATCGTCCATCTTGTTGTCCGTCTTCATCATCTCTCAACGAGAGCACCAATTGATACGATCTTGTATTCAAGATGTGCGTTACTTCGAGCAAACGCTAACTCCTTGAGTCGAAACTCTTTTTCATATATATTTCTTATGTCCCAAAATAATGAGATAGCAACATATTTATATCTAACCCTAAGAATATCAAAGATACCTAACTTCGAAGAACTCACACCTATGGAAATAATATAATACCATCAAGAGGAAAATAAATAAATAACAAGCCTAACATTAAAATACGATCCGAGCCACTTCAATCCTTCATCATATAGTAATCACGTTGCCAACTGGGAGCTCGCCGTTGACGCTGAGGTCGGTGTGCCGGGCTCGGCTGCCTTTTGTTCGTATCAAAATAGGCCTGCAAACAGCTTTACTCATTTGGGACCAAAGACAACACGATTTTAATTTAGTCATCAAGTGTTTTAGACAAGGAAATAGGAATCCCAAGTACATCATCGTAAACGGCTTGGTGTTTATGGTGTTCAAACTTGAGCCTTTAGTTTTTTCTCCACCAGAACTACTAGAATACAATGAGGGCAAATAAACTGAGAAAATTTGTCCAGCAAGAACAACATATTACAGCTAAATATATTTACAAAACAACAGCTATGCTTAAAGTATGCATGATAACCAAAAGTATAAGATATCCTTGTACAAGGAAAGCTCAGCCATACAAACACAGCATATACTACTCAGTAAGTATTGACAATAGAACGTAGTATACCTTTTTTTCCCTCATTAAAGTTAATCACCTCCACCTAAATTTTCCTTCACCACCATCCACTTCTTTCATTTTTGATGATTCATTCTCATTGTTGCCAAAAGCTTCAGGACGAAAAGAAGCCATTTCTCGAGCAGAGCGAGGTTCCTGCAATGTGTAAAGCAGTTAATTACTGCAAAAAGGGTACCCAGAAATTAGCTTAAAAAAAAATCTATCATTGTGCAACTTCCATGTTCGTGTTGCCTTGGACAGCAAGTATGGTGTGGAAAGCGTGGTTGTATAATTAAACAATGGTTTAATTACAGAAGCCACCTCGAAAATTTAGCGTAATCATGCAAAGCTCTATTTATCTTTCAACAGCTCCTCACAAACTACCAACTTCCTCTCCGGGATCAGTAACCTAACTAATACCCCATTTAAGGTGCGATATCAAATTAGAAATAAATGTAAACTGGACATTCACAATTTTGAATCATGGACCTTTTTTCTAGTCAGACTATTTAACCTCTATAAAATAACCATATTTGAGCTAAAAAAACCCCTATATTTAGTTAAGCTATTCTTCTGTTCAAGTATACGACACACGGAAACTTCCCAGAGAGTTAAATAAATGAAACAAATTGCACTATTCATTAATATGAGAAACAAATTGCACTACATTGCAAGACAAAGCGCAAAGAGTGGCAAACTGCTTACCATACTACGGTAAGGAAATTCATCTGCCTCAAGCATGTGAACAATCTGTCCCATCTTCGGACGTTTATTGGCATCCAAATCAATACATCGAAGGCAAAGCAACAATATTCTCTTCAAACTTCTTGATGGGGGAGGAACGTCTATCAACGGGTCCACAACCTCTTCCCCACGTCGACATGCGACCATTCCTTTGAACCAATCAACTAAGTTCATCTGAAATTGGGAGAAGGGTCAAAAGTGATTACTGATGATTGAATTGTAGGTATGCATCCTTCAGGATAAAAGATAAGCTGGAGGAATTGTTCTGGGGAAAATTACAAGAGCTACCTCAAAGTTGAGCTATTAAACAAGAGATAATGAATTATCTTCAAAGATAACAATACCCTTGGACCATTGTTTTTAGTAAGCATTTAACCGATAAGTTTGTGACATCATTTGAGGTCTCTGTTTTATCTTAAAAAATTTGGAGTTTTTTTTTTTTTTTTCTGTTTTTTTTCGTCATTAGATTAATTCCTGGAATCATTATTTGTAGCTTTTCTTTAATACTGATAAGGGATAACTAGTTCATCTGGAAATTACGTTCACCTCTCCAGGTGGTTTGGAGTAGTCAACTGGGCTCCTTCCAGTTATTAATTCCATGAGTAGAACCCCAAAGCTGTACACATCATTTCCCTCATTAAGCATACCAGTGCTTGCATAGTCAGGGGAGACATAACTGTGGTACATAAGCAATCAATGATGAGGACTAAAGACAAATATAAATGTTGTGCTTCAATTGAAAGTTAAGCAGAGGTCAGAACAGAACGAACCCAAATGTGCCCATCACTCGAGTAGTAACATAACTTTTCTCAGATCCCAGTAATTTGGCGAGTCCAAAATCCGATACTTTGGCGTTCCATTTCCTGTCTAATAGTATGTTGCTGGACTTCACATCACGATGAACAACTTTAGGTTCTAACCCTTCATGCAAGTACGCAAGTCTGACAACATTTAGAATTTTATAGATCAATATAACATAATAGATTAAAAGGATGAATGCCTGTGTTGACAAGACTGAATGACGGTTTAGAAAAGCATTATGCAGAACATAGATGTATACGAGGTTCTGCACTCTTATCACAATGAATAAAAGCACAAGTATCATAACCAGATCATTTTGAATGTGTTCATATTCTTCAATCTTATAACTTTCGTACAAATATCATGAAATCAAATAGCCCCCATTATGTTGTTTAAGCTAATATTTTGAAACAAAGACATTCGATTTGTTATTATACATACAACCACTTAAAGCTATTGACAACTGGAGCATAACCGAACAACCCACAATACATTAATTCACAAGGATTCCGGCAGAGAAAGAAAGACTTTTAAATCTATAAATGCAAGCGCTATGGACATCGAAGAGACATAATTACTGCCATAACCAACCTATAAACTGCCTGAGAATACTTTTAACAATACATCTTCACAAAACAAACACGTAGACAATGTGAAGTATTAATGCCATTGTACTACAACAGAGCAGAAAAGCCTCACCCTCTAGCCGTCCCAGTTGCAATTTTCATGCGGATGTTCCAAGTCAAAGGACTCACAGGTCCCACATCACCATGCAACCACTGCTCCAAATTCCCATTATCCATGTACTCATACACAAGCAACCTTATGAAGCATGAATTAAGCAATAATTAATAAGCGGTAAAAAGAAAAGGAAAACATTAAAACAACATTAAGAAGCCATATGAATGTACCGTTGCGCTCCTTCTGCACAGTAACCTACAAGACCCACCAGGTTCTTGTGTTTAACTTTTCCAATGGCTTCAACCTCGACCTTAAATTCCTTCTCTGCTTGACCCCTGTTGACCAGGGTGGATACAAGGCATTAAAGTTGTTTCATATTATGTGGGGGCAAGTAATAACCGTAATCAAAAGTTACATCTGACTATGTCTGCTTGTTTTAGAAAGGCAAGAAGGAGCTTCTGATGTTGGCATAAATATTTCGATTTCACCTATCAGCCCATCAGTATGATCCACAACGCAGTTGATACCACTAGAATACAATATTGGGGATTGAAACTGAAATAAGATGATAATATTCACTCGCGTAAAAAAGTGGTCCACCTAGTTTAATGTAGAGATGCTACAGCACGAAAAGGCCTCATATACATTCACTACTTCATGCTTTTCTTTTACTACCTAATTTTCCTGAATCAGCATTAAGCACATTAAACTACACTGAACCAAGAACCAAGAGTAAGGGGTCAAAGAGGAAAAGGAAAAGGACACCTAAACTGCCAAAGGAAAATGATAAAGTTGAACTAGTCAGGATAAAGAAACCTAATGATATTGCAACAGCTAAACTGAAAGTAATTAAAGGTAAAAAGATGATTTCAAAGCTCACCCTGTAGAAGAGGGAGAAGATAATAAAAGAAACAAAAGCGACCGCTTACTTTGTTTTCTTTCCTTAATCCCTAGTCAAAAGAGACAAAAAGACCAGTCAACAATCCTTATCACTGTATCCAGATCGAAGCTTTTGATTCCATTTTCTGTTCTTGAGAGAAACCAACTCCGTAAAATACATATGACTTCACAATATTGCAATCCAACATCATGGAACTAAACAAAGATATGGCCATAACTGAGATATGGAAGCGAAAGTCATTTGCACAACAGAATTGATTCTACAAGAAGTGGCAAGTGAAATGAAGAATTATTGATGCTAACTTTATTTAAATCTTGTTATTTCCAAAATTCTAAGACTGTGTAATGGGCTGAGGTTATATATTCGATGCACTTACTTGCTGTTGAGAAGATTTTTTACGGCGACCACAGAACCATCGCTGAGAACCCCACGATAAACAATACCATAGCCTCCTTCTCCAATCACGTTATCTCTTGAGAACTGATTCGTCGCGATTTGGAGCTCAGTCAAGCTGTACCACCTCCCCCAAGTGAAGTTTCCCACGCCGTCGGCGGTGGACGCCGAAGAGGTCTCGCTCCTGCTCGTGCTCGACTCCGAGCTCCCCTTCTTGCTGTCCGACTTAAATTCCAGCTCCTTCCCCATGTCACCGATCAGAAAGTCTCCACCTTTATCGTGGATTCCTTCACTTCGATCCGACGGCTTAACCTCTCCGATCTCCCCGCCGACAAGCGGCAGAAGTCCAGAGGTTTGCCTGACGGCAATGCGGCGCCGTTTGGATCTCCGGCTACGGAAGAACAAAAGAATCACAAGGAAAGCGACGAGTACGAGGAAGACGGTCGCAAAGATGACCACGTATAGCCTCTGATTGAGAATAGGAGTCCTCGTCGTGAAAATCGAGGAATCGGCCATTGCTGCCGGCGAGATAGTTGGGTGAAACTTCGTACGGCGTGTGATTGGGAAAATGGCTAAGGCATAAATAAATGCAGCAGCAGCAGAAGCAGAAGCAACTGAGAGAGAGTGGAAAATGGGAAAGCGAGAGAGTGGCTTTGAGGGAGGTTTTAAACAGAGGTTTTTTCATTTATTATGAAGGAAATCCAAATATTACAATTAATATGAAAATGGGGAAAATCAAGTGGAGCGTGGGGTCGATCGACCGTTAACGTGTGAATTGACCGCTGGACCCTATTAGCACCTTGCATTTAACTCCCACTTATTTGTTTTCAGTGCACAAAAATCCATTAATATATAAAAATTTCAGAGTATGCTTGATATAAATTTGTTTTTGTTTTGATTGGATTTTTATTTGAGTTGGTTAAATTTAAAAAAGTAGGTATGGTTAGTTGTTAGTGAATATAATAAAATAATATTTAAAATAAAATGATTAAAAATAAATTGATGTAAAAGTAAGAGAGAGAAGATGTGATGTGATAGTTAGTTAAATTTATGTGAGTAGATGAATAGTAAATTAAGGTTGATGTTTTGGGTAAGAATGATTGATTGATATTATTTAATTATATTGATAATATTGATAATAGTGGGTTGAGTTAAAGTTGAGTTAAAAAAGTGGTTGAGTTAAAAATAATTGAAATTTTTAACAAAGGAGAGTCGTGATGTGGAGCTAGACACTGAAGATGTTAAATTGAGTGACGTAGAATGCCGCAGTAGTGTACTGGGTAAGATAATCAGTGATCGTAAAGCTATCATATTTGGGCTGAAGGGGCTCATGGGTTTGGTCTGGCAAACATCGATGGCGCTTGAGGTTAAGGAGGTGGGATCCAATTTTCTTCCTATTTAGTTTTGGATGCAAAGAGGATAAAGAAAAGGTTTTAGGTGGGATTAACTGGGTTTTTGAGAACCAGTATTTGGTGCTACAAGACTGGAGGGAAGGCCTGACCTCACAAGATAGGTTTTAATGAAATCTCTCTATGGGTGTGCTGTAAATATTTTCCGGAGTAGAATCGAAAGATTCGAACACCGGGTCGTGCCTCACGAGGAAGGTTAGCCGGAATATATTGTACGTTTATTCAATCACGAAAAAGAATAAAATACCTAAACATACTATTTTAAATGATTGGGTTTGGTTTAATTATCTACTAGCACGAGAATTCAAAAAAAGAAGTACAAATAGCACGCGGAGACGAGAACAAATAGGATTTAACGAGCTAGGGAGTCGGGGATATCCGTTTTGGTTCGAAAATGCAATTGATGGGCAAGTGATTGTTCAGCTAATTGATTTGAATAACGACACGTTCAAGTACTCGTTCTCAATAACTTTTCGTAACAAGAGAACAAACTAGAATGACAAATTAACGATTCATTTAACTTCTAGGCAATACAGTTATGAACAAGCCTAGTTCATACGAGTTTATTTCGACCGACTCCTCCCCTTTCATTTCTAAGAGTCGATTAAAGTAAACTAGAGGGTGGTTAACCGACTAGTCAAACAAAATCACCAACATCAAACTCGAATAAATCGAAAACAATTGCACGTCGAAGTGTCACCCTTCGACAATTCTCAATATTCAAGAACGATAATTAAAAATCCCTTTTAAAAGTTCAACTCGTATGAAACGAACAATCAACAAGCTCCCGCAACCAAACAGAAATCAAAACCTCAATCCCCTATTCCCTAATGAAGGGATTTAGCTACTCATAATCGAACAATCAACAAAAATAATCATCGCAACCCAAGAATTCATAATTAATGATTGAGATAAAAGAAATCTTACGATTGATAATTATCACAGTTGAATTCGATAAACACGATTGATCCCAAAAACAACGACGAAATCCGCGTTCAAATCCGAGTTCTACGTGCAAAAATACGAAAAGAGAAAGAAAAACCAATTTTTCAAAGAGAGAAGAACGAGGAAATTAAAACATAGGCAAGAGAATAATGATCCGACAATTCATAAAAAACAGATTTAAAAATCTGTCATCGCGCAACTCGCGGCCGCGGGAAAGCTCGCGGGCCGCGGTGAAGAAGGTTTCGTGGCCGCGAGATTCTCCGAGGCCGCGACTTTTTGCTGCAGAAGGTTGGCACTAGGGACCTGTTGTTGTTCGTCGTGGCCGCGGGAGGAGAAGTCGCGGCCGCGGCCAAGGATTTCTGGGCGCGCGACGATGTGGCGGAATTCTCACGGCGCGCAGCTCCACGGCGTGACAGGGTGCTTCCTCGCGGCGCGACGCAGCTCCACGGCGCGACGGCTGTTCACAGTCCATTACTCCTCGCGGCACGACGCAGCTCCACGGCATGACAGGTATTCTCTTAGCGGCGCGGCAGCTGGGTTCTTCATGGCATGGCAGCAGGGTAACGGTGGTGACTCGCGCATGGTATTGTGAAGACAAGTAGTGAATGGACACCGGCAAAGCTTCTCGTGGCAGTTGGAGGGCTGTGGATCTCACTTGCTCGCTCGTGGTGCTGTACAGGGAGTGGCTGCACGGTTTCTCGGCGTGAGGTTGGATGCGACGTGGAGAAGTGTGCAGCGGCATGGAGAGGAAGGTGGCGAGACGTGGTGAATATGCAGCTGCTGTCGGAACGGTCCGGGAAACTACTCGGGTAGCATGTTCGACTTTGTGTCTCGGCCCCGTTAGAACTCATCGACTTCATAAATGAATTTTGATTTTTTCTTGCTCGTCACCAACACATTGCTCTACAAAGCTATGATTGCGAAATCGACTGAGGCACCTAACCTACACACCATAAGACGAAAACGAAAACGGAGAAAACGAAGAGAATAACCGAAAAAATAAATAGACTCTAAATAAATGAAAACACACGACACGAAATAAAACGGACCAAAACTAAGGGAAAAAAACATAAAATGGGGAAAAAGAAAAGAAAAATAATCACGAAAAACGCAACAAAAATGGGACGAACAGGGTGCAAGTCCACAAACTACCAGTAAATTGGCTGAGTGTAGAGGTGGGCAGGAAGATCGGAAGATTGTTTAAGAAAATAAAAAATGTTATTTTGGTGAAGTCAGGTGGAGTTCAAGGCAGCTACCTTATGCTGTTAGTTTCTCATGATGTGGCAGAACCAATCCTCAGATGTGCTCATATAAGACTCGGAGAACATAGATTGGGTGTTACCTTCCAGTATGAGAAGTTACTTAGCTGCTGTTTCTACTGTGAGATGGTGGGGCATCTGGAAAGGGCATGTTCTACTAGATCTAAGGATATTGAGGAAGGTAAACAGAAAGTTGGCCAGTTTGGTGAATGGTTGAAAGCCATGTAGACTGGTAGGATGGGAGGGTCTCCTCAAAACTCTAATCCCTCTCATATTAACAGTAATTTGGAGAACCAGGGGGAGCCTTCTAATACTAACCCAGAGGAGAACACAAATGGTGAGACGGAACAGGGAAAAGCTATTGAAGATCCAACCCAATGTAATCTCCCTAAGGATAATATATCAGCAGCCTTGGTGATTAATTCTTAGCTAAATGATCATAATCATATACCTATGAGTCAGGATGAAGATCAATATATGAGTCTGTGGATCCAACCAGTGGAGGTGGAAGATAGAGGAGTGCTCATAAACAGGAGAAGCCTAAAGGACAGTTGACAAAAGGGAAAGAAAAAGGAAATGCTTAACCAAATCTGGAGATTGAGCAATACAACCTGAGAGCAAATACTTCAACCTGGAAGAAGAAGAAGACAGAATCAGGGAGGTTGCAGAGAGCTATGGAGAGTCAAGCTCTAAAAGTAAATCAAACTCTGGAGAAGAGAGGTAGACCAGCTCTCTCTCAAATCAATTCTCAAGTGGAAAAGCAATCTGAAAAAGTGAATAGGAAAACTAGGAAGGTGATGGACAATCAAACTCAACAGGTGGGGGTAGTTAGCCTTGAATGGCCCCAAAGTGATAAATAAAGACAATCTGGTGAAACTGTAGAGGTCTAGGAGGACCCTCTACAGTTTCCCAGCTGAAGGATGCCATAAGGATCCACCTCCCCAGTTTTGTTTTCTTATCAGAAACTAGAAAGAACAAGTTTTTTACTGACACTGTTTGCAAGAAGCTCAGGTTTGCTGAGAGAAGTTTTATAGTGGAACCAGTAAGTCTGAGTGGGGGTTTGCTTTTGATGTGGTGTAGGGAAGTGTGCATTGTGCAGATTATAAATCTTCAATTTTGTCTGCAAGTGGAATACAATCTTTCTAACTCAGTTCACAATGAATGGTTAATTTTTATCTATGCTAGTACTGACAGTCAGGTGAGAATCTTGCAGTGGCAGGAGCTGGAGAGGACTCAACATCTGTGGGGTGATAAATGGTGTATAGGGGGAGATTGGAATGAAGTCTGTGGGGATTCTGAAAAAAGAGGAGGGAAAGTGAGATCTCAGAGAAGCTATGAGGATTTCAACAATTTTATTGCTAGGATAAGAATGTTGGATATGGGATATTATACCCACGAGGCTGAGCCGGTCTGTTGACCGGTCGAGGAGGTCATATTATGAGGAAGCCAAAGAAATCGAGCAATTAACTAGTCGACCAAGCAAGGCTGTCGACCAAACTATCCTTCGACCAGATACGCGATCGAGCAACTTATTCGACCTCAACAGGTCGATTACTCCGAGGACTTAACACCACGCTGTTCGGCCTAGTCATAGGCGCGTGAAAGAAGCCTCTGACAGAATTCCAGGAGAATATTTACCCCATGTGCAGGGGGACACGTGTCGAGAAAGCAGTGGTGGATAGTGATAACCACCTCTGACAGCCTACCCCATGTGCCGGAGGACACGCGTCCAAAGAGGATTGGTGCAGGCGATAGTGGAGACGGCCGCCTCTGACACACGCGTTTGGTGTGTACGGACGGGCAGCTAGGGCAGACAGCTCATCAAATCCGGGCAGCCCTAGGTCAGGTATCTCACCCCTATATAAAGGGGGTGAGCCTTTCTTCTTCAACACGATCATTCTATTACTCTTGAGAATTGATTGAATACACACTGACTTAAGCATCGGAGGCTCTTCACCGGAAAACCCCTCCGGTGTGAGAGTTCTTTGTAGGTACACGACGTTCAACCGGCGAGAAGGAAGGCGATTACTCAAGTTCCAGCCGGTCGAGGAGTTTTGTGTTACCAGAGGTGAAAATGGAAGGATATCCCTTTACTTGGTGCAATAATAGAATGGAGGAAGAATTTATTGAGGAAAAGCTGGATAGGGTGTTTGGCTCATTTGCCTGGATAGCAGAAAATCAGGAAGTCAGTGTCCATACCTACTTTAAGAGCTCTTATGACCACTCTATGCTGATTCTAAATTAAGGTAACTCTAAGTCTCAATTCTTCAAAAGATCTTGTTTTGATAAAATATGGTTGAGAGCTACTGGTTGCCATGAGAAAGTTGAGAAGGTTTGGAGTGGTACAATAGAGGAGTCTCTGATGTTCACATTGAAGGAGAAGATTAAAATAACCAGGATGGACCTAATCATATGGAACAAAATGTCTAAGTCTGTGAATATAAGAAAGATTGCTGACCTTACATTAAAACTGGAAGAGATGAGAGCCTTAGGGGGTAGAGAAACTGGCAGGAATTGGAGAGGGTGAAAAATGAATTGGATGATTCTCATTTATCAGAGGAGGAGTACTGGAGGCAGAAAACAAGAACCCAATGGCTTAAAGAGGGGGACAAGAACACCCAATTTTTCTATGCCATCACTATGCAAAGGAGGAAACAAAATGCTATCTCCAGAGTGGTGGATGCTATGAACAGACCTACAGTTAGCCAAGATCAGATTGAGTCCTGCTTCATCAACTTCTACCAATCTCTCTTTACATCTCAAGGTTCAAGGGGTGATGCTGAGATCTTACATTTAATACCCCCGTCATTTCTGAGGAAGAGAATGCTAGGTTGATTGCACCAGTAGATGAGGCTGAGATAAAAGCTGCTCTGTTCTCAATGAATCCTAATAAGGCACCAGGAGAGGATGGTATGACTCCACTATTCTTCCAACACTTCTGGCCCCTTATTAAAGATGACTTATGTGCAGCTATTTTGAATTCATTTGACACTGGTTAAATGCTTAGAAGCTGGAATCACACTATTATAACTTTAATTTCTAAATGTGATAACCCTGAATCTGTCAGCCAGTTTAGACCTATTAGCCTGTGCTCAGTTTCTTATAGAATAATTGCTAAAGTCATTGCTTCTAGATTGAAAGACAACTTGAAATTCTGTCTCAGTGAAACTCAATCTGAATTTATTCCTGAGAGACAGTTGCTTGATAATGTAGTGATAGCTCATGAGGTTATTCATTACCTGAATAGAAATAGACTTGGTAGCAAAAGTTTTATGCCTGTCAAGTTGGATATGATGAAGGCATATGACTGTGTGGCGTGGAACTGTTTGGTCAAAGTGATGCTGAAGATGGGATTTAGCTCAGTGTTTGTGAAGTGGATTTTTGCATACATATCCTCTTCTGTGTTCTCCTTTAACATAAATGGCAAGGTGTCATGTTTTGTTGTTCCATCTAGAGGCCTTAGACAAGCAGATCCTCTTTCCCTCTATCTGTTTTTTTGGTTTATGAGGTCTTTTCAAAACTGATTGGAGATGCTATTAGCACTGGTGACATGCAGGGGTTAAGGCTTACCAGAGGTGGGACTGTTATTTCACATCTTATGTTTGCAGATGATGCCCTTTTGTTCTGCTCTGCTGACACTCTAAACTCTCAGACTTTACTCAGAATTTTTGCTTCTTATCAGAGGTTCACAGGACAAAGAGTAAATATTTCTAAATCCTCTGTCTTCTTCAGTAAGAATTGCCTCTGACAGATTGAAATATAAAGTGTGCCAGGGCCTGCAGATTGAGGTATGTCATTCATCTAGATACCTTGGTCTCTCTATGGGCATTGGGAAGTCTAAGAAGGAGGTCTTTGCATATGTTACAGTTGTTGTGAAGAAGAAGATCATAAGTTGGAAAAACAGGTTTCTATCCTTTGCTGGCAAGGAAGTTTTGTTGAAGGCTGTCATCTCTGCATTACCAATTTTTGTTATGTCCTGCTTCTGCCTGCCGGTGGGAGTGTGCAAAGAAATAGCTAATCTATGTGCCAACTTCTGGTGGTCTTCTGGCAAGAGCAGCTTAAAGGAGTTCACTGGCTAGCATGGCAGAAAGCTACCATTCTTAAAAGTGCAGGGGGACTAGGGTTCAAGGACTTCAGGTTGTTCAGTGACTCTCTTATACTGAAGCAGATCTGGAGATTGTTGATAAAACCCAACTCTCTAATGACTAGGATACTGAAGAAAAAGTACTTTCCAAATGAGTGTGTGCTAAATGTAAAAGGCAAGACTTCTGCTTCCTAGTTATGGAATTCTTGGGTGAGAGTTATGAGCATTCATAAAGAAGGCTTCAAAAAATAGATTAAGGATGGGGTAAATACAAAAATCTTGTCTGAGCCTTGGGTGATGGGTATTGAATCAGGGGTTCCATGTTTAAAGCCTACTGTGAAAAGCTTGCAAGTGACTTGGGTATGGGAGCTGATGTATGAATCTGAGAGGTCTTAGAATATGGAGTTACTGCAACAACTCTTTACAACTACTTCTTGCAGACCCATAACAGCAATGCAGACTCTGAATCTTAATGAGAGGGATAGATGGATTTAGTGTCCTGATGATAAAGGCAAGTTCTCAGTGGCTTCTGCTTATGCTTTGGAGATTGACCATAAAGTGCTGAAATTAGATGCATCTAGCGATAGCTACACTCTGAACTTGGATAACAAAGCCAGAATGAGATGTTGGTCCTTAAAGGTGAATCCAAAGCTAAGACACTTTTTGTGGAAGTGTTTTACAAATAACCTGCCAGTGGGTCAGAACCTTGTGCAGAGGAGAATGGATGTGGATGCAGTATGCAGATGTTGTGGTGAGGCTATTGAAATTGTAGTTCATGTCTTCTTTGAGTGCAAGAGAGCATAGTGTGTGTGGAAGACTTCACCTGTCTCCTGAGACTTCAAGGAAGCAGCCATTACAGGCTCTAAGGGTTGGTGGTGGCAGATTGCAGAGATGAGACTAACACCAACATCAGAAGCTCGAATTCAATTGTCTACTTATATTTTGTGGTGGCTGTGGAAGTCTCAGAATTTGTGGGTCTTTCAAAACACTTGGATACCGGAGGAGACTGTGGCAAGACTAGCTCACAGAGAATGGATTGAATTTGGTTGAGTTTGGTGAGTCCGTTTTGTGTCTGGTGCTTTTTTGTTTTTTCTCTTTGTTTTATCCATTGCTAGGTCCTGTTGTCAGGTTCAGTGTCTTGGATTAGTGTTGGAGTGTCTCTAGTATTTGGTTGTGTTGTTTCTTGTTGGTTTTTAGCTTGTTTTAAGTGCTCAGGATTTCATAATCCCACTTATGCCTGTAGTACTTGGTTCTGTGTGTCCTAGGCCACCTATTAGGAGTGGTTCTCTATTTCTTTTGTAAGGGCAAGTGTGCCTTCCAGTTGTAAACTCTTTATTTATGATATGAGATATCTTATCGTTTGGAAAAAAGAAGCAACTAACTATGCTAACCAAAGCACAACAACATCAAGAAAAAAAGGAAAACTAAAGAGCAAACAAGAAAGCTAATCTAACAACTAACTAACAAAGACCAACAACATAGAACAAGGGAAACAAAAGCACAACAGTCCAGAGCACCAAGTGTTGGTGTTATATACTTAAGCTTTGCTTTAGTGGATATTACACTTGTTATTC
>CACSLK010029771.1:371910-384747 GCA_902706635.1 Striga hermonthica | reverse complement strand
AGGACGACGAGACGAAGAGATCGCCGTCGAGATCGCCGCCGCACGCCGCCGCACGCGCCCACACGCGCCGTCGGAAGGTCCCAGTTGCTGAAGTTCAATCGCGCGCGTGAGAGCGTGTGGAAGGTCCTTTTTCTGACCGGTCAACGCCGTTGACTTCGCCGTGACGTCAACTTTCTGGATTGGTCAAGTTTGTTCGATTCCGAGAAGATTTGATTTGCGGTCAACTGTTCGGGCCAGCCAGATCTACATAAATTTTAAGCAGTAAGTTTTCTTCATCAAACCTTTAGATCCGCTGCGCATAGGTTTATGTTGAATGTTTGTCCGTGATTTGTGCATATCGAGATCCTCGTGGGTTCCAACACGTTCGCCACCGTCGACAACCGCCGGAATCGCCTACCGCCGCTGGAAGTCAGCCGAGCCCTGCCGATCGCAACCGCGAGTCATCAGACGCAGTCGCGCACCAGCCAGGCCCGACGCCGTCTCCCAGCAGCGTCCTTGAGCGACGCCAGTGAGGTCCCCGGGTCACCTGCTCGTTGTCGATCGCCCGCGCATCTCGCCAGTCGCCGTCCACGCATCCCCAGCGCGCAAGGAGTACGCGCGCAGCGTCCCGCGAATGCCCAGGAGACTTGCAGCGCACGCCGCGTGGCCCCAGACACCAGCGCCCAGTCCGCCTCGGCATAGGAGTGCTGCCCCGCGTGCAAGCACATGCTCAACGCCTGACGCGCCCTGCCAGTGATTCGCACGTCACGCCAGCAGTCCGCGTACGCTGCCCACACGTTGTCCGCACCCAACGCGCACGATCGTCCGCTGCAACCCGATGCCGAGACCAATCCACCGTGCGACCGAGGACCGTTTGACGTGTCGATTAGAATCGACTAACGGCCAAACCTATCCGCCAATTAGGTTGTGGTGTTCAGATGAACTTCATCAACGGTACTCTACATCGTCTCAGAGTCGGCAAAAATTTTAAAAGGTAAACGTCCATATCCTAACTATAGATTCCGCTGCGTTAGGATTTATTTCGATAAAGTTCAATACTGTACATGCTGTTTGACATTCCTAACAGAACCCAACAACTGGTATCAGAGCCCAGGCTTAATGCAAACTCGTGCACAGTTTGAATTTTGGACTTTGCCTGTCTACATGAATTATGTGCGTACGGACGCCGAAGCATAGTAGATTAGAAATTGCAATAAGTTTTTGCAGGTGTTTCGAATCCGACTATTGTGGCCCGTATGTATGGATTTTAATTCATGTTGAATGTATGTTATTTTTAAAGCCTTGGACATGTCAAGGAATTTTTGGGTCGGTGAATGCTTGTAATAAATTATTCGCGCGGTGGGACACCGCATAGTTTATTGCTTTCATAGAAACTCATGTATGGCTCCTGCATGGGTCATAGGATGAATTATGTAATTGTTGTTTATATTATTCGTTATTGATCCGGCGGGCGTGGACCAACCTTGACGGGTCGAGGCGATAAACACGTACACGGATGCCATGGGGATGATCCAATGTCGACTTTCTCGGAGACGACCAATTCAGTGGGACTCACTGCGAAAGGGGAGTTCCAATACCTGAAACGGAGGACACACTCAACAAGGACAAGACTGTGTTTTCTCCGTAACATTGGAGATTGATTAATGGCCATGATAGTTGGATTATAGTTCTTAGTTTATTATTGCTCATTAATCATGCATGTTTTACGTGATTGATTTGTGCAAATACAAACATGTTTTAGAAATCCCATAAAATAAAAATTATATTAAGTGTGTAATGGGTTGAAATAAATTACATCCAAGGCCTCCATTATAGGTTTGTCAGTGAAGTGATTTAATTCCAGCCCAAAGGACATTTTATTTCACAGTTCACAAGGACGAATCTCCTTTGGGATGGTTATAGTGAGCTATTTCAAAAGCGTACGGGTCACCCAAAGGTGGACGTATAATTTTGGTAGTAAACTTAGTACCAATTAATGGGTTACGCTTAAAGTGCAAATAATTATGATAGTCCCAAGGACAAGGTCGTTTTTATTCTTTTATAAAGTTAATTGCACTGGCCAAAAGATAAAACCGACTATTAGTTAAGTATTGCTCGGCAGTATGTTAAGCTAATGGGATTTATCCCTCCTCTTGCGAATGTTTGAACCGTAGACATCCACACCCAGTGGTCTGCGGGGATTTGGTGTTTTGAGGTGTTGGTGAATTTATTTGAATATTGTTAAATAGGATCTATATTTGATGTATAAATTCAAAACTACTTGACTGAGTAAAGACTATGTTTGCATGATCCCAGGAATTCAAAATGTCTTTCAATCCGTTGTCCGTAATTCTCAAAGAAAACAAACTTGTTGGTCCCAATTATATTGACTGGAAAAGGAACTTGGATATAGTGTTAACTGCTGAAGGGTACAAATTTGCTACTGTTGAGGCTTGTCTGGCTGTGCCTGCTGACAATGCACCAGACCAAGAGAAAGAGGAGTATGCTTAGTGGAAAAAGGCTGACGAGATGGCGAAGTGTTACATCTTGGCATCTTTGTCAAATGTACTTAAACATCAACATCAGTCTATGAACACTGCAGCAGACATGCTCCTCAATCTCAAGGAGTTATTTGGTCATCAGTTGCGGGCTGCCCGAAAAGAGGCCATGAGGGTTCTGATGAACATGACCATGCACGAGGGCACTCTCGTAAGGGAACATGTTCTTGCTATGATAGCCCAGCTGAATGAGCTGGATGTTCTTGGGGCTTTTATTAACGGGGAAACCCAGGTCGATATAGTGCTCCAGTCTTTGCCGAAGAGCTTCGAACAATTTCGGTTGAATTGCAACATTAATAAGATGTTGATGACTCTTCCGAAACTTGTTGTTGAACTTTAGTCGGTAGAGGGCCTGTTTCGTCAGAAGACCCAAGCTATGGTGGCCCAGCGGGGAGAAGCTTCCACTTCTAAGGCTCCTAAGGGCAAGAAGAGAAAGAAGTATGCAGGAAAGGGCAAGGCGGTCATGAGTGACGCGCAACCTCGACAAAAAGTGAAGAAGCCGAAAGGCAAGTGCTACAATTGTCAGCAGAAAGGACACTGGAAGGCAAACTGCCCTCTTTCCAGGAAACTTGACAAAGGTACTCCTTTTTCTTTAGTCGATGAAACATGTTTAGCGGTGTTATCTACCAGTACCTGGTGTGTAGATACAGCGGCCACTGATCATGTCTGCAATTCATTGCAGGGGTTCCAGGAAACCAAACGACTTAGGAAAGGAGAAGTTACCATCTACTTGGGCGATGCTAGTAGAGCGTCAGCAGTTGCAGTGGGAGACGTCTATTTAGATTTTGGCTTAGATAGGTTTCTAGTTTTGAAAGATTGTCTTTATGTTCCCAGTTTTAGAAAGAATTTGATTTCAGTTTCTAAGTTGGTTATGAATGGTTTTTCCGCTACGTTTGATAATGAAGTTGTTATTCGTTTTGGTAAAAAGTTCATATGTTCTGGTCCATTAGTTGACAATCTATACATTCTAGAATATAAGTCATCTCCACTGCAACAGAAACAATTACTTAATTCATCATCTAATCTGAATAAGAGAAAGGAACCTTCTAAAATGAACGAAACATATCTTTGGCATCTAAGACTTGGTCATATTAACCTTAGGAGAATTCAAAAGTTGGTAGCAGATGGGCCCTCGGGGTCGTTAGAAGTCGAGGCTTTTCCAACTTGTGAGTCTTGCCTGGAAGGTAAGATGACTAAGAGGGTTTTTAGTTCAAAGGGGCATAGAGCCGAAGATGTGTTAGGGCTAGTTCATTCCGATCTATGTGGTCCTATGAGTGTTCAAGCGAGAGGTGGTTTCGAGTACTTCATTACGTTTATCGATGATTACTCGAGATATGGGTATATTTTCCTTCTGCACCGCAAGTCTGAATGATTTGAGAAGTTCTTGGAGTATAAGGCAGTTGTGGAGATGCAGTTAGGAAAAAGTATCAAGTCATTACGATCAGATCGTGGTGGTGAATATCTCTCGAATGAATTTAGGAGCTACTTGACGGACAATGGGATTACGTCCCAGCTGACTGCGCCTGGCACGCCTCAGCAGAATGGCGTAGCAGAACGGAGAAATAGGACTCTTATGGAAATGGTTAGGGCAATGATGAGTTATAGTACATTACCAGATTCGTTTTGGGGATATGCCCTAGAAACAGCGGTATACATTCTGAATAGAGTACCTTCTAAATCGGTACCGTCTACACCATTAGAGTTGTGGTCTGGGCATAAGCCTAGTCTAAGGCATCTCAGGATTTGGGGTAGTCCAGCACATGTGCTGAGAACCGATACTGATAAGTTAGAACCGAGATCAGAAGTAAGGCTGTTTGTGGGATATTCTAAGGAAACGAAAGGTGGTCTATTTTATAGTCCTGAGGACCAGAAAGTAATCGTTAGCACGAATGCTAGGTTCTTGGAAGAAGACTATGTCTTAGATCATAAGCCCAGTAGTAAACATGTTCTTGAGAAGTTAAAGGGAGTGAGTACTTCAATACCGAGTGCGCTAGATGTTACACCACAAAGTACTGCAACACGTATCGCTGATGATGCACCTGAGCAGGTAGTACCTCGTCGTAGTGGAAGGGTTGTCCGACAGCCCGAACGGTTCATTGGTCTGGAAGAGTCTTCTGAGGCGGTCCTGGACGTTCTTGAATCCGACCCATGGACATACAATGAGGCACTCCAAGATCGGGACGCAGAGTCTTGGCAAAAGGTGATGAAATCTGAAATAGAGTCAATGGACACTAATCAGGTCTGGGATCTTGTAGAGCCACCCAGTGGCGTTCGCGCCATTGGATGCAAGTGGGTCTATAAGAGAAAAAGAGGAGCAGATGGGAAGGTTGAGACCTTCAAAGCTAGGCTTGTTGCGAAAGGGTACACTCAGAAAGAAGGGATCGATTATGAGGAAACCTTTTCGCCGGTAGCCATGCTTAAATCCATCAAGATTCTCTTGGCTGTGGCCGCTCATATGGATTATGAGATTTGGCAAATGGATGTTAAAACTGCTTTCCTTAACGGGAATTTTGACGAGGACATCTATATGCAGCAACCAGAAGGATTCATTACAAAGGGCCAAGAGCATCTGGTCTGCAAGCTGAAGAGGTCCATTTATAGGCTGAAGCAGGCTTCGAGGTCTTGGAACATCCATTTTGACGAGGTTGTCCAACGTATGGATTTACCCAATGTCCGGATGAGCACTGTGTGTACAAGAAAAGTGATGGAAACGTGGTGGTGTTTCTAGTGCTGTACGTGGATGATATTCTTCTCATTGGAAACAGTGTGAAGATGTTGTCAGACGTAAAGGTATGGTTATCCAAGCAGTTTGATATGAAGGATTTGGGTGAAGTAGGACATGTTCTCGGAATCAAGGTCATTCGCGATCGAGAGAAGAGAAAGTTGTGCCTATCCCAATCCACATACATAGACACTGTCCTAAAGCGTTTCAACATGCAGGATTCCAAGAAAGGGGATTTACCCTTTCGGCACGGTATACCTCTATCTAAGAGGATGTCCCTGAAGACGCCTCAAGAGATAGAGGACATGAAGGCAGTTCCTTATGCATCGGCAGTAGGAAGCCTCATGTATGCTATGTTGTGCACGTGACCTGATATTTGTTATGCCGTGGGCATGGTAGCAAGATATCAGAGTAATCCAGGGCCGGAACATTGGTCTGCGGTAAAGCATATACTCAAGTACCTACGTAGGACTAAGGAGTGCATGTTGATTTACCAGGCAGATGAATTGCTTCCGTTGGGTTACACCGATTTTGACTTCCAGGCAGACCGAGACGAAATTAAGTCAACCTCAGGGTTTGTGTTTACTTTAGGAGGAGGAGCCATAGTATGGAGGAGTGTCAAGCAGAAATGCGTGGCGGACTCAACCATGGAGGCTGAGTATGTAGCAGCCTCAGAGGCAGCGAAAGAAGCTATCTGGCTCAGGAATTTTCTCATCGACCTTGATGTGATACCAAGTTTGCCCGCTGCGATAACAGTGTTCTGTGATAACAGCGGAGCAGTAGCAAATTCGAAGGAGTCACGGAGTCATAAAGCGAGTAAACACATAGAGCGCAAGTACCACCCGATACGAGAATTCGTTGAATGAGGAGAAGTCGTTGTTGCCAAGTAGGGCGACATAGTAGACTATTCTTTGAGAATAAGATTGAAAGAAATTGTGGTTATTTTGTTTAGCCATGAGCTTACAAAGCATAAGTGGGAGAATGTTAGAGGTATGCTGTAAAAGCGATGTTTTGCAGATTCTATCAATTCCATTTTGATCCGGCCATCATGTTTCGGTCAAAGTACATATGTTTGCAGTTTATTTATTTATGTAATACATACTCCATGTCTTATATTGAGGTAGTGTGGTTCGAAGAGTTTCGAACATAAAGATCACCTATTGGTTCCTTATAAGACTAAACTATTCGTTTACAGTCTAGACTGGCAGTGAGACCCCACTTGGAAAAAGACTGTAGTGTATTCTCGATTCAGTTGGTCTTTGACTGAAGGATTACACTAGCACTTATGTTAAGTGTTGAACAGGACCACGGAAGGATAACGATATGAGACTCACTCACCGTTGTTGTAACCTAGACCTTCAGTGATTGATGCGTTCTCTTAAGCTGTAAGATAATATAAAATAGGCATATATTTTTATTTCTTATTTATTTGATTTACCAAGTGATTCCTATTTTAATAGGATGACATACGAGGTATTTTGGTAAGTAAGAATAATTATATGATGTGCTATTATAAATTATTTACAGTCACTATATTCCAGTGCGCTAGATTGATGACCTCCCCGAAATGAGCTCAGGAAGGAACATTATGTTAAACCCTGCAGGTAGACGATTGTCTGACATAATGGTTAAGGTCTGAGTGGTACTAATTTCGGAAATGAATAAGAAGTTGATTAATTACTTTGTCAGTAATTTAATTAATTAACGGACGTTATATCTTAAACATAGGGAGGTAAATCGATCAATCGGATTAATACTATTTAATCATGGAGGCTCGATTTTATTGATAAAATAGTGGCTAAATGGGGAGAGCAATAATATTACTCTAGTGGGATGTTTTATTATTTAAATCCATTAAATAAGAATTAATTTTATTCCATATTAATTAATTAATTAGGAGAACAAAATTCAGACTAGAATCTTCTCTTGGGATTAGGAGACTTGGGAGTCTTCTAGAAGATAGAGATTAGTGGGAAATATATTTCCTACATTATATTATTATTTGGAGTAAAATTAGGTTTCCTAAATTAGGAATTAATTATATTCCATGATCATTAATTTAATTAGGAAAGATATTCCTACAAGGATCTTCTCTAGTGTTAAGAGACGTAGGAGTCTTCTAGAAGATGGAGATTAGTAGGAGATTTTCTTCCTACATTAAATTAGTATTGGAGTAGAATTAGGATTCCTAGGCCTAATGGAATAAGCCCATATTTAGCACCTCATTAAGGTCCCTAATGGAGCCTATAAATACACCATGTCCCAATCTCACCTACATAGTTTTGTCTTGGCCAATTTTTCCTTTACATACACAAGGGAAAGAGCTTTGTTCGAGAGTTAGGGAGATTCGATTAAACGCTCCACCATGTTTAATCGAAGTAGGTGTTTAGGTAATCCGTTAGAAGGCTTTTAGGTACAATTTATTCGAGCCTTTATATTTATATTTTTCGGTCGTCATCATCACCTCATCGCCGCCCATCGCCGTCGTGATCCACCGCCAGAAAACACCCATCGCCGCCGGTCACCGCCCAAGCCCAGCCACGCGCAGCCGAACGCTACCAGGAACAGCCGCGCAAACCCGAGCCCAGTCCTCGACGCCCAGCGACACCTACCGTGTGCTCCCAGCGCCCAGCAACCGTCCGCGAGCTCCCAGCACCGCCTGCCTGCTCGCCGATCGCTCCAGCTGCCAGTCGTCCTGCCCGCGAGATCCCAGCGCCCGTCCGCGACGCGCCTGCTATTCATCGGACGCCCAGGAGAGCCGCAGCACACGCCCGCGTGATCCCAGACGCCAGTGCCTAGTCCGCGAAGGCCTAGGAGTCCCAGCGTACGTCCGCGACACGCACGCCAGCGTTCCCCCGCGCATCCCAGCAGTCATGCGCGTACGCCCAGTGCCCGACGCACCCCGCCAGCGATCCGCACGTCACGCTAACAGTCCGCGCACGCTGCCTGTGATCCGCGTACCCGCACGCTGTCCGCGTCTGACGCGCACGAGCTGTCCGCTGCACCCGACGACCGAGACCAAGCCACTGTATGATCAAAGCCTCGTTTGACGTGTCGATTAGAATCGACTAAAGGTCAAACCTATCCGCCCATTAGGTTGTGGTGTTCAGAAGAACTTCATCAACGGTACTCTACATCATCTCAGAGTCGGCAAAAAATTTTAAAAGGTCAACGTCCATATCCTAACTATAGATTCCGCTGCGTTAGGATTTATTACGATAAGTTCAATACTGTGCATGTTTGTTTGATGTTCCTAACAGAACCCAACACAGACAGCGTATCACAAATAGTCGAAGGATCGACCAGTAGACCAGTCTAGCAGTCGATTCGACCTCAATAGATCAACCACTGTATGGATTGTCAGTATTCTGGAGATCGACCTAGTCACAGGCGCGTGTAAGAGCCTCTAACGGAATTTCAGAGGAATAATTATCCCATTTGCAGAGGACACGTGGCGAGAATGCATTGGTTGATAGCGACAACCACCTCTGACATGCGCGCGGCATGTCAGAGTACGGACGGGCAGCTGGGGCAGCCAGCTCACCGAATCTAGGCAGCCTTTAGGTCAGGTATCTCACTCATATATAAGTGGGGGTGAGCATACACCGAGAACCCCCTGGTGTGAGAGTTGTTTGCAGGTTTCTGGCGATTCACCGACGAGGACGAGAGGTGATCTATTCCACACCGGCCATGACACTCACACTTGCATTATTGGCGCCGTCTGTGGGGACCTTTCGTTCAAAAACCAGTGTTCAGAGTTGTTAAGCTTGGTAGCTATGGCAGACGAAATTCCCAGAAAAAATTTACAGTCGTCATTTGATGAGGCTTGGACGACGACCAGGCCGTTGGGGCAGGGCCCTCCTCTGGGTTTCTTTGGCCCTTCCCAAACGTCGGCCACTCCCAGTCTGTTCTTCAAGGTGTGGTGGTTCTCGGAGGAGACGCGGGCTCCAGTCGTGCCTAGGAAGCTCGCACAGCAGTCACGGCGGGGATGCCACTGCAGCCCCAGCCAAATCCAGTAGGAGCATAACCAGGAGGATCGGCGGTGCAAGGAGGAGCACCACCGCAGATAGAGGTTCAGGTTCCTGCTCAGCAAATGGTGACGATGATGAGGGCGGAGATTCAAAGGATGATGGACAATGCGACGGCGCAAGCGGTGCAACAGGTTACTCACCAAACATCCCAGGCTACCACTGCGCCGACGATGGTGGTCGGTACTCAGGAGGAGGATGAGTCCAGTTATAGAGGTGAAGTAGATGTAATGGATCATACGATGGAGTGTATTGCATAGCAGTTGATCCAGTTGCAGGACAAGGTCGAGGGGAGGCAGGACAGAAGGGCGTGAGGACATCCCTTCTCGAGGGAGATTTTGACTGCATCGTTGCCGAACAATTTTTGGGAGACCAACTTGGTGTTTGACGGGTCATTTGACCCGTCGAGGCATGTGAGAACTTTTGAAAATATGGTGGTGTTGCATGGATATTCTAGTTCTGTATGTTGCAGGGCTTTCTTATTGACCTTGCGCGGAGGAGCATTCGATCGGTTTTATCAGTTGCCTCTAGTGTCGATCGTGGATTTTGAGGATTTTGCCAGCAAGGTCACCAATCAGTACTCGAGCGCAGTGGCTCAGGAGGAAACGTATTTAACCCTGATGGCGATGAAGCAAGGGTAGAAAGAATAATTGAGGAAGTATGTGGCTCGATATAATCAATCGTGTTTGGAGGTGCATTCAGCGTCTGATAAGGTGAAAGCGGAAGGACTGATAAGGAGTCTTTGAGCAGGGCCCTGTCGAACTTCGTTGGCAAAAACCCCTGCTCGATCGTATGAGCATGTGTTGAAGCAGTGTAAGAAGTATATCAATCTAGAGGAGATGGAGGCGGAGTTTGCCAAGCTGGAGGGAGTTGCTCGACCAGAGCTGAAGAAGGGAAAGAGCCCACCAAGAGGGAGGTCACCCAGAAGGGGTTCGCCCAGGCGGGGAGGACCGAAGGGAGTATCGCCCAGGGGATATGGGTGAGATTCGAAGAAAGCAAAGCGAGATGGTCGATGGCAAGGGAGGCCACTGCTATTCGAGAGGCAGAAGTACCACAATTTCACGCCCTTGAGGAAAGATATGGGGGAGGTGCTCGAGTCGATGGAGTAGAAAATGGAGAGTGAGGATGTGACGTGGCCGAAGACGAGGTTTACGGGTCCGAATCGTCCTAAGTCAGATTTTTATAGTCGATTTCACTGGGATATGGCCATACCACGGAGATTTGTAGGCATTTGAAGGATGAGATTGAGCGATTGATCCATGCGGGGCATTTGAAGGAGTTTGTCTATCATGATAGGGCAAAGGGGAAAGAAAAGATGAGGAGTCGAGAGGATTCAGAGGAGAGGAGCGATCGAGATGAGGAAGGGAATGATGACTCTAGAGGAGGAAGAGATGGTCGAGGGAAGAAGCAGAGGAGGGGAGGCGGAGATAAAGGAGGTCAAGGAGGTGAGGCACAATTGAAGAGGGGGACGATTTATATGATTTCAGGAGGACCGACAGATGGTGACTCAAATAATGCCAGGAATGAGCATGCTCGAGCAGTGAAGAGGAAGAGGGAGGAGGTCGGAATTACTGCTCGCATGCCGGAGATAAGTTTTAAGGTGGAGGATGCTGAGGGAGTAGTGTTGCCACATAACGATGTTTTGGTGATTACCGCGGAGGTGGCAGGTTTCGATGTGAAGAGAGTGTTCATTGATACTGGGAGTTCGATAGACGTGATGTTTTATGATTATTTTGTGCAGATTAACAAGGAGCTGAACATGGAGTTGAAGCTGGTGGCCACAGCTCTTTATGGTTTTAATGGGGGCGAAGTAATGCCGATGGGCGAGGTCAGTTTGCCAGTTGCGTTGGGATCAGGAGTGATGAGGAAAGTGCGGATGGTGAGATTCGTAGTTGTGGGGGCAGAATCATCTTAAAATATTATTATGGGGAGGACGAGCTTGAATGCATTCCAGGCAGTCGTGTCAGCGTACCACATGACGATCGAGTATCCGATGGGCGAAAATCTTGGCGATATCGCAGGGGATCAACTTACTTCGAGGAGATGTTACCACAAGATGGTGAGTAACAATAGGAAATTGACGGAAAGGCAGTCTAAGTCGAAAAGAGAAGAGATTAGTCGACCAGGTGGGTTGAGTCAAAGGGGGATAGGCAGAGTAGAGAAGGGTAAGGATAAGGTGGATATCCATCTCGGTGGGGAGGGCGAGAAAATCCAAATGATAGAAGGTTGCGAGGGGAGGAAGTTTAGAATCGGGAAAGAACTGGAGGAGCCAATCAGGTCGAGGTTGATTAGTTTGTTGAGGGAGTTTGCTGATATTTTTGCCTATACGGCGGAGGAGTTGACAGGGATAAGTGCAGAGATGATCGAGCACCGTCTGAACATCAACCTCAGTGTGAGGCCAGTGAAACAGAAGAGGAGGCACCATGGGGGTGGAGATGGATAGAATTATCTAGCAGGAGGTTGAGAAGTTGTTGGGAGCGGGGCATATCAAGGAGATTCAATTCCGAGAATGGCTATCAAATACGGTTATGGTGTCAAAGGCCGAGGGAAAATGGAGAATGTGCATTGATTTTCGGGATCTGAACAAAGCTTGCCCGAAAGATTTGTACCCGCTTCCTAGGATCGACTAGCTGGTCGATTCAACACCTGGATGCGAATTGTTGAGCCTGATGGATGCCTCCCAGGGGTATCATCAAATTCCATTGGCGAGAGAGGATAGGAAGAGGGTAAGCTTCGTAACGAGCCAGGGAACCTATTGTTACGTGGTGATGCCGTTCGGTTTGAAAAATGCGGGTGCCATGTATCAAAGGTTGGTGGACAAGATTTTCAGGGAGCAATTGAGGAGGAATATGAAGGTGTACGTGGATGATATGTTAGTGAAGAGCAAGGAGGATATTGATCATGAGCGAGACTTGAAGGAAAAGTTCTTAACATTGAGGAGGTATGGGATGAAGTTGAAAGCTAAATGTTCTTTTGGGGTGAAGTCAGGAAAATTTTTGGGATATTTGGTGACCTAGAGGGGTATCGAGGTGAATCCAGAGAAGGTGCGAGTAGTGATGGAAATGAAATCGCCGACGAGTGTTAAAGAGGTGCAGATCTTAGCTGGTCGAATTGTGGGGCTGAGTCGATTTATTTCAAAAGTCGGAGAGAAGATTATTCAAGACACTGAAGAAGAGTGCGAAGTTTCAATGGACGGATGAGGCTCAGCGTGCATTCGAGGAGTTACAAGGTGTGTTAGCCAACCTGACATTGTTGGCTAAGCCGATTCAAGGAGAAGATTTGGTGTTGTACATTTCTATTGGAGAGAGAGCTGTGAGCTCGGTGTTGTTGCGAGAAGAAGGAGTGGCACAATTTCCCATTTATTATGTGAGTCGAGTGATGCAGGGAGCCGAGATGAGATATTCGAGATTGAGAAGTGCGCCTTGGCGGTGATCGTAATTGATCCAAAGTTGAGGCCATATTTCTTGAATCACAAGATGAAGGTACAGACGAACATGCCTTTGAGGGAGACGCTTGGGCGACCCTCAGTGTCTGGCCAATTGGTAAAATG
>CACSLK010029771.1:336668-354723 GCA_902706635.1 Striga hermonthica | reverse complement strand
TGCCTTTGAGGGAGACGCTTGGGCGACCCTCAGTGTCTGGCCAATTGGTAAAATGGGCAGTCGAGCTGAGTGAGTATTCATTGATGTATGAGCCGAGGAAGGCTATTAAAGCGCAGGTGCTAACAGACTTTATTCAGGAAGGTACAAAGTGGAGGAAGAATCTGGAGGAGTTTGGCAATTACTTGGAATTTACGACTAAGGTGGGCTTCAGAGTATCCAATAATGAGGCTGAGTACGAGGCGGTAATCAAAGGATTACAATTAGCTATATCCGGAGGAGCTCAAAAAGTACAAATACATTTTGATTCTCAATTAGTAGTTGGGTAGTTTCAGGAGGGATTTAAGGTCAAGGAAGATATAATGCAGAAGTACGTTGATAAGATGAAGAAATTGAGAGAGGAGTTCGATTCATTTGAGCTGATACAGATTCCTCGAGGGGAGAATGGTCGAGCAGATTTGCTGTCGAAGATTGCTCAAAGCTTGGTGACTGTAAGAGTAGAAGTGTAACTTTGCTACATTTGTACCGAAGTGTGGTCGAGGCGTAAGTAGTTGAGATCAAGGAGGTAGAGGATTGGAGGGCCCCGATCCTTAGGGAGTTGAAAGAGGGGACGATGAAGGTAGTGAGGAGGTTTTTCGAACATGGAGGCATTCTGTACAAGCGGTCGTAAGCTGGACCGCATCTGCGGTCTGTGACCAAGGAAGAAGGCCGATACGTGCTAAGAGAAGTGCATGAAGGGTGTTGTAGTGACCATTGCAAATCGGGGGATTTAGTGGCGAAAATCCTAAGGGCAGGGTATTTTTGGCCGACGATGAAAGAAGGATGCCAAGGTGATGGTGAAGAGGTGTTTGCAATGCTAGAAGCATGGTTCATTGATTCACCAGCCGGCAGAGGCGATGAAAACAATGAGCACCCCGATACCATTTGCTCAATGGGGGATCGACCTGGTGGGGACGATGCCGCAAGGAACTGGGCAGAGGAAATTCTTGATCGTGGTGGTGGATTATTTCACGAAGTGGGTGGAGGCCGAACCTTTGGCCAAAATCACGGAGGAGAAAGTCATCAACTTTTTATATAACAATATTTGCTGCAGGTTTAGAGTCCCCAAGGTGTTGGTGTCCGACAACGGAACTCAATTCAATGGCAAGCGGATTCGAGCATGGTGTAAGGACATGAAGATCGAGCAACACTTACCTCAGTTGCTCATCCGCAAGTCAATGGACAGGTTGAGGTGACCAACAGGATCATACTGAATGGGCTGAAAACAAGGCTGGAAAAGGCCTCGGGGGCGTGGGTCGATGAGCTAACCTCAGTACTTTGGCATACCGCATTACCTCGAGGTCGACAATAGAAGAAACCCCATTCAGTATAGTCTATGGGATGGAAGCATTGTTGTCGGTCGAGGTCGAGCTATTATCAGAGATCAAGCACATATGACCAGGAGCAAAACGAAGATCTAATGATGGAGGCCTTTGACATAATCGAGGAACTTCAGGAAAGGGCGTCAATCAGGGTAGAAGAAAAAAAGCAAAGGATGCGAGCAGCCCATGACAAGAAGGTGAGAGTTTGCAGATTCCAAGTGGGCGACTTTATGTGAAACTAATTGATGTACTAAAGCATGTGGGAAAACTGAAGCCGAACTGGGAAGGACCATACCTGGTCGAGAAGGTTCATGCAGGAGGAGCATACTCTCTAAAGGACGCTGAGGGACGACCGCTAGCCAGGATGTTTAAATTGATGTGATTAGAAGTGGCTTGCTCAAAATACCCCTTAGTTGGGGCAGGTTGGTCGAAAAAACTCACGCTTTCGAGCTGGGTGGCCTCCTGTTTGGAACATTCCTCGGATTGGGTAGGCAAGTGCGAAGACAAATTCCACCAGGAATAAGGCCTTCGGGCTGGGTGGTCGCTTGTTTAGAACAACCCTTTGGAGGGGCCGGCTGGTCGAAAACTCACGGTTTCGAGCTGGGTGGCCTCCTAATTGGAACATTACTCAGATTGGGTAGGAAAGTGCGAATACAAATTCCACCAAGAATAAGGCCTTCGGGTTGGGTGGTCGTTTGTTTAGAACACCCCTTGGGATGTGCAAGTTGGTCGAAAACTCACGCTTTCGGGCTAGGTGGCCTCCTGGTTGGAACATTCCTTGGATTGGGTGGGCAAGTGCGAAGACAAATTCCACCAGGAATAAGGCCTTCGGGTTAGCTGGTCACTTGTTTAAAACACCTCTTGGGATGGGCAGGTTGGTCAAAAACTCACGCTTTTGAGTGGCCTCCTGTTTGGAACATTCCTCGGATTGGGTAGGCAAGTGCGAAGACAAATTCCATCAGGAATAAGGCCTTCAGGCTGGGTGGTCGCTTGTTTAGAACACCCCTTGGGATGGGCAGGTTGGTCGAAAACTCAAGCCTCATGTTTGGAACATTCCTCAGATTGGGTGGGCAAGTGCGAAGACAAATTCCACCAGGAATAAGGCCTTCGGTCTGGGTGGTCGCTTGTTTAGAACACCTCTTGGAATGGGCAGGTTGGTAAAAAACTCACGCTTTCGAGCTGGGTGGCCTCCTATTTGTAACATTCCTCGGATTGGGTGGGCAAGTGCCAAGACAAATTCCACCAGGAATAAGGCCTTTGGGCTGGGTGGTCGCTTGTTTAGAACACCCCTTGGGATGGGCAGGTTTGTCGAAAACTCACGCTTTCGAGCTGGGTGGCCTCCTGTTTGGAACATTCCTCAGATTGGTTGGGCAAGTGCGAAGACAAATTCCACCAGGAATAAGGCCTTCGGGCTTGGGAGTCTCTTGTTTAGAACACCCCTTGGGATGGGCAGGTTGGTCGAAAACTCACGATTTCGAGCTGGGTGGCCTCCTGTTTAGAACATTCCTCGGATTAGGTGGGCAAGTGCGAAGACAAATTCCACCAGGAATAAGGCCTTCGGGCTAGGTGGTCGCTTGTTTAGAACACCCCTTGAGATGGGCAGGTTGGTCAAAAACTCATGCTTTTGAGCTGGGTGGCCTCATGATTTGGAACATTCCTCGGATTGGGTGGGCAAGTGCGAAGACAAATTCCACCAGGAATAAGGCCTTCAGGCTGGGTGGTCGCTTGTTTAGAACACCCCTTGGGATGGGCAGGTTGGTCGAAAACTCACGCTTTCGAGTTGCGTGGCCTCATGTTTGGAACATTCGTCGGATTGGGTGGGCAAGTGCGAAGACAAATTCCACCAGGAATAAGGCCTTCGGGCTGGGTGGTCGCTTGTTTAGAACACCCCTTGGGATGGGCAGGTTGGTCGAATACTCACGCCTTCGAGCCGGGTGGCCTCCTGTTTTGTAACGCCCCACTTTTATTTGACAAAAATCAGGGACTTTTCAAAAGTCAACAAAAATTTTTCGAAATTCTTTTCATAAATCGTTTGGCACTACTCGACATAAAATCAACCATTACTAACTTTCACACATCAATTACTTGCAAGTAATTTAAACATCATCAAACATCCAGAGTTAAATCGAAATCACCTCACAGGGTTTTAAACAAAATTCCGAAATCGATTATTAGCAAAAAGGGCATCTCCCCAAACCAGTGTTCGCATTTATCAAATCATAGATAATCCATGGTTCAACATGATGACAAAAAAATAAATCATAATATAATAGCAAAGCGGTAGCTACACAATAAGGTCCGATCAAACAACCGACCACCACTCGTCTCTCGCCGCCATGCAGCCGCCAGCTCAACCTGCATCCATGAAGAGCAGGTGGGGATGAGCACAGATGGAAACCGTTGTGCTCACCGCTATGCGCATGAACAATTATTATAAGTGAGTACAAAAAGTAAATATGGCATGGTCACAAGTATGAACATAGACAACATATTTCCCATCTTCTATCCATAATCAACAATCAGCCTCATGTGCACACCTATTAGAATAGACTACATTTGGTCCATGTATCGTCTCCCCGCGGGAACTCTAACGTTGCCAAAGTAGAAGAGTCATCCGTCAACCCCAAGGGTTTTAGACGGAAATCCACTGTCAACCCCGAGGGTATTAGACAGGTCTGCCAACCCCGAGGGTTTTAGGCAGGAAATCCATCACAAGAGGAGATTACCCACTCGGGGTACGTGGGGATACGTTCGACGATCGGTACAGCTCACGTCGAAAGTTACACATACACATTTCATACTTTGATCATGCCCAAGTAAGTAAACATATTCACAGTTCAAGGCATAAACAATTTTTGAATAATAAACTCACCTGGTATCTGGAGTAAAGCACTAAAACCAGGAAAGCAAGAGGCAGTCGAGGCACAGCTTATCAAATACCTACATTCGTTGGCCCTTATCTTAGAATCTTATCAAGACTTATCTTATTCTCGTAGTCTTATACATATATAAGCTTTGAAAACGTTTTATGTATAAGTCTTTTCGGTTGGTGGATATTTTGGCTTGCTTAACTTTTAGTACTTAGGACATTGAAGGATCATATAAACATCACATAGCATGGCATGGTTCAGTTATGCCACATAAACATGCTTTTAAACAATACAACTCAATTTAGAAACCTAAACATGAACTTGCAACAATTTCCAGCATGCGCGATGAATTTAAAATGCATGTACCTTTCAGTCTACAAATCATATCATGATGAAACCACTTGAAAAATATCCCTAACTCATGCCTCTATCACTTTCATGAAGAATACTCAAGCATATAAGGTCATTAAGATAATGTAAAATCAGTTAACAATCATCCACAGATTTCTGTCCCGGTACAAAACTTTATCTAATGCATGTTTCATAAGAGCACAAGTCGAGCTACAGAGCACATATCGACATAAAATTTATATTATTTGAAATAAAAGAAACAGATCTACAACTTTCATGAAGAGCATAAGTTCATACGAGCACATTACGACACGATAAACAGGTCACACATTAATTACACACAAGCTGTCGGGTAGCAGGAAAAATTGGACGTGCAATATAATCGTAAAAATCGTAACTTATTCGATATAGCTCAGAATTACGAAATTCCAAAGCCCAGATATAGATAACCGAAAATACTAAATTCATAAGAAGAAAGCAGCTTCAAATAATTAGTCTCTGATAGCTTAAACTGAGATACAACAGAAACAACGAACAACTTTTTGTATATACAACACCTTAGTAAAATGGCAACAACTCAAACTACACAACTCCAATTCATACAAACTAAAAATCTACAAAATCTACACATGGAAATCTACAATTATTATGAAGAGAACTTTTTCATACGAACACTTTTGAGTCATCAAAACAGAGCACACATTCAACAATTAAACTCAGCCCTAGTTCAAAAAAATTGGGTGTACATCCCACTTAGAAAAATCATATAAAATCAACTGGACCTCCAAATTGCATGATTCCAACTCTCTCCGCCAGATTACAACATATACTATATTTTTCATGAAGAACATATTTTTATTCAGGCACGTTAAGATCATCAAAAATAGGCATGAATTAAGGTCAAAGTTTCTGCCTGAGTTTGCAAAAACTGCATGCCTGTCTGCCTTTGAAAATTCAGATAATTTACATTTCAAATCCAAATCACAAGATTCCAAAACCTACTAAAACGTAACTCAAAACACTACAAAACTCAAGAAGAACACTTGTCCAAGAAATAGCTTCTTGGTTGACAAAAATAGCTCACAACTGAGGCTCGAAATTTGGGTGTTCATGCCTTTAACAACTCAAAACATTCGTATAACAACATAGCCTCGAAACCACATAATTTAAACGTTAAGCAAGCCTCGATATCACTACTTTAATACTTAAACATTCGATATATCGGAAAACACGTTGTCCGAGGTCTAACTCGGTTTTATTAATCACGATAGAACAATGAAATCTTATCGTTTTCACTTGAATTATTACATATTTTGATTTGATAGAAATGAGCAACAAATAAATTCAGCCCGGGCTCGAAAGAATACCGTTCTCGGGACACGACATGCTAAACGAGCATGGAAAAGGGCCGAACGGGGCTTAACGGCTGTCTGTGCGCTCCGACGGGACTCGACGGCTACGTTTGACACTCCGACGGAACACGAACGGTCTGTTGGCTCGTGGACGGGACCTCGAACTGCAGCGGGATCACGAGTACGGAACAAGCGAATAGCAATCGTCACAGGACTCGCGAGGGAGAAGGGCTCGCCTAAAAAAAAATACGCGGAGCTGCTGCAGATGGCGGTCACTCGCGGAGGAGGGGCTTGCTCGCGGCGTGAGGCTCGCTGGTGGGTCGGAGGAGTGAAACAGCTGGCCGTCGGAAGTCGGGGCGAAGATGTTGCTCGCGAAGGACTTGTCATCGATGGAAGGGTCTCATCGGAATTGCTTGGTCGCGGACAAGGGTTCACGACGGTGACTTGCTGTTCGCGGCTTGAAGGGTTTGCGACGGTTGCAGGCCGGGGAAGATGGTGACGGCGACGGATGAGGCTTGCGAAGGAGGGCTCGCTACGGAGTTTCTGTTTGCGGTGGTGCTTCGCCGGCGAGGAGGAGAGCGACAGAGATGGGAGCGCGGGTTCTCCTTCTTCGTGTTTTTTTTAACAAGAGATAAGGGAGCGATCTGTTGAAGAAGGAGAGATGAGAGCATGTATGATTTTGATCGCGACGGGAAAAAAAGCATAGAGCAGGTAGCAGATGGAGAGAGTTCTTGTAACACCCAGATTTTTATTACTATTTATGGAGCTCGACTATATTTCCATAAATATTGAGTTTCTAAATTTGATGCATTTATTATATTTATTTGCATAAAAATAAATAATTAGTATTAAAGTCTAAGCCATGCAGAATTCATTTGATTTTAGTTATTAAAATCGAAATTTTATTTAAGTGAACCGAAGCCGGATAATTTGATTATTCGAGCCCAATTAATTTTGAAAATCCAAGTAATTTTAGCCTGCCCATTTTTAATTCGAACAGTCGAATTAATTTCTAAGCCCAAGTGATATTTTAAGTATCGAGCCCTCGTAGTATTTTAATTCCGGGCCCAATATTAATTTTCGACCCAAGTCGAAATTATTACCACAAGCCGTTATATTTAATTTCCTAGTCATTCTCCGTAATAATCAAGCCCGAGTGTTAGGATATTTACTAGCCCGACTTTAGTAATTTTATGACCCGATTCATTAGCCCAATGTTGAGGCCCAACAAGATGACCAAACCCTAGTCTCCCTCTCATTCTATAAATAGCACATGTTGTTCCCTCTTCCCCAACAACAAAAAACCCTAGCCTCACTTTCTCCCTACAACTACTATTCATCATCTTCTTCCTTAAGCTTTTTTTCAAGATCTAAGCTTAAACACCTTAATTTTTCTAGATCTTGTGTTAAAAACAACAAGATGTTTTAGCTCTTTTTCAAGATTTAACTCCAAATCCAAAACCCACCTTCAAACACCAAAGAAAAAAAAAGCTATCACCATCTCTTCTTGTCCATGGCTTGAGCTCCGAAAATCCGGCCATCCTTCACGTTTTTCGGCCACAGCTCGCGCCGACAAGCCGCAACCGCGACCCTCATGCCATTTCCATCTCAGCCCGCACATAGGCCCGACCGTATGCGAGCGTCAAGCTCCAGCCCGAGCTCATCACCACATCTCAGCCGCTCCTTCTTCCTGACGAGCTCGCGACCAGGCCACCACGACGAGCGTACCTCAGCCCGTCACCACCACCTGCTCCAACTCCGTCGTCCGTACAAGCTGCGACCAAGCTTGTTCCCGTCACTAACATCCGCGTCCAGCCCGGTTCTAGCCTCTTAACCCGCGTCCCGCTCGCAACCGCCACCTCCAGAACCTATTCCGGTGAGCCAACCTCGGAAAGAGCAGCTCCTCCGCGCCCAACACCTTGGATCCGCGACCCCTGCACAAAATCCGACCGGACCCGCGGCCCTCAACAGCAAACTGACCCCCAACTGCACTCCACGACTCAGCAGCCCTATTTTTCGACCCTAGCTCCGACCAGCAGCACCTTAGGCCCATTTTCAGCAAGCTTGAAGCTCCTTTATGACCCGATTCGCGTTTTGACTCTTGTTCTTAGCTCGATCTCTTATTGACCCACCGTTTTCACTAGATTTATGGTATAATAACTTGAACTCGGTGTTGATGGCTTAGATATGATAGTTGAGATGAAATAAAGATGTGAATTCGATGATTTGAGCGAAAATTAAATTATGGGGAATTTTACGAGCTTGGAACGATCGATTTTTCGATCTCTTAATGTACAAGGGATAAAATGATAATTTAAATTTGGTAAATCATAATAAATTGTCATGAGGCTTAGGTGCGAATTTGATAAGATATTGAGTTCGTTTGATAGGCGAACCGATTTTATGTGTATTTGACCGGTTGTAGCGATTACTAGTTATATGGGTTAGGAGTTGAACTTGGACTGACTTGTTGACCGTGGACCATATATATATTGGGGATGTTATGTTTCGATTTGCGTAAATATTGGATGTTGTTTGACTTAGTTATAAAAATCGAGACTTTAGACGTTAATGCGGTAAAAATAAAATATTCGTTTGATTGAGATTTTAGCTGCAGTTGTGGATTACAGATTTATTATAAATCACATAGAATATATATATTAATTATGGCCTTAAATGAGTTAGGAATTTAGAGAATAACCCTAGTTTTATCTGGTTCCGATAACCGGGTATATTTCTGGATCCGATTTTAAATGATTGAACCCTAGTACCGTCTGGATAAACTGTAGCCGTCGTATCGTCAATACGTAATACATATCGTCGTCCTGCACACGTGCTCGACTCTTGTCCAACCATTGGAGCCGAACCGCCGAGTGTGTGCCCGTGCACCGAGTCCGAGTTAACCCTTGAGTGCGTGCTCGTGCACCGAGTCCATCCGACTTGCCGTCTACGCGCCGTTCCGTTAGCCGTGGTCCAAGCACGCCCCTACGTCAGTGACCGTGGCACCGCTTCAAACTCGTGCATCGGCTAAGTCGTGTCAGTTGAGTTCGTGCCGGCCTGAGTTGCCACGCCGAACTCGGACCACGGTCACACCGAGCTGCACATAGTCAAGCGAATGAACGACCAGCTCCGAGTGAGTTGTCGGTCCAATTTAGTTGAACCGGTCCGGTCAGTCCGGACGGTTCAAGATATATTTCAGATTCAGTCAGATTAAGATTTCAGATATAGTTAAGATTTCAAATAAAGTTAAGATTCCAGATAGATTAAAGATCCAGATATTTCAATCAGCTTAGATTAAGTCAGATTTTAATTCCAGACTTAGAAATATTTCAGAGAACTCTAGAATGCCTCAAAGACAATAATATTTTCAAAATCAGCTCGTAAATCCCTAAAATGATTTTTAAAGCAGAGTGAGCGAACCTAGACAATAAGATATTAAAGATTTGAGTTTTATTCTGAGCCTAGTACATAGAATATTTCGCTCATAATTTGTAGCTTGAGGAGAGTCGAGCCTCCGCCTGCTACACAACATATTTCAGATATTTCAGCATCCGCATTCGCCATTTTTTCAGGTGGGGACCATGTACTGTGTATTTCATCGCTTTTAATAATTTTCCATGTCTGAGATCTATATGTGATTAAATTGAAGGACCGAGACAGTTGAGTGATCTCGTCTTGGTCAATATTTCAGTATTTCAGTTATGACTTGGATGTGTGTGATTAGGGCCCGTCCTAAGTCTAGCGTCCAGATGGGGTGATTAGTGCCTTTCCTGGATTTCTGTGGGAGGGGACCCCCAGAGTGTGCATATGAGTACCGGTTTACCGTTAGTCCCATAGCCAGACCAGTTTATTCATATATATGTTAATTTCATAGTTTGTTATTAATTGTGCTGAGTATTCAGTGCCGGTTCCGGCGGAGCACCGTTGATTTCTTTGTGCTCACGCCTCCTCACTACCCTATTTTTCAGGTGATGGAGTCCCGCGTGGCGCGTGAGCAGTTATGTGGTGTTGGTCCAGCTTCAGGACATTTTTGTGAAAACATGTCATATAGTATTTGAACATCTTTGAATTATCTACTTTTGTTTTATGCTTGTGTGCTTTCTGAACTTGTACTTGCTTCCGCATGTTAGACTTGTGTTTCAGATATCAGATTTCAGACTATTATTTCAGATGTCAGTTTATGTCAGACTTTCAGAATATGCATGTTTTATCCGGTATTATTCATGGCCTTAATTCTAGAATGAATTTACTTGGTCGCATGCATGATAGATTAAAGAGATATAGATAAAAGATTAAAGTTGAGTAGCACCCCGTGTTTTAAAGTTAAAGTGTTTTTCGAAAAATTAATATGAGTTTTCGAAAATTAAATCAGTTCTTTCCATTTATAGCACGAAAAATTTACTCTGATTTTAGTAAGTCTAGGCGGGGTGTTACAGTTCTCTTCTCTTTTCTGACGTGAAAGCGAGAGAGATGAGAGCAAAAGATCGAGCGAATGATTTCTGATGTCTGCGGTTTCAAGTGCCGAGATGGAGGAAAATATACAACTAGGGTTATAACTCTTGCTCTCCTAGCCATTTAAGAAAACGGTTCGGGTTGCGGGCAGTTCGGGTCGGTTTCGCCTACCTTTCTCTCGGGCTCGATAAATATATAAAACGAGACGGCACATAATTATATATAAACAATATTAATTTATTTGATATTAATAGGCATTTAAACAATTAGACATTTAATAATAATAATAATAATAAACAATTTAGACAACAACAACAACAACAACAATAATAATAATAATAATAATAATAATAATAATAATAATAATAATAATAATAATAATGAAATAAATAAATAAACAAATAATAATAACAATAATAATAATAATAATAATAATAATAATAATAATAATAATAATGAAATAAATAAATAAACAAATAATCCCAAATATTTCACAAATAAACGGGGCATTACATGTTTGGAACATTCCTCGGAATGGGTGGGCAAGTGCGAAGAGAAATTCCACCACGACTAAGGCTTTCGGGTTGAGAGGAGTAGCATGAAGACACAGACATCAACAAGGAACTCAATCGAGCAAACCTGCCATGAATACGGCCTTCGAGCTCGACTGAAGAGCGCGAAGACATAGAAGTCAACAAGGAGTCAATAGCGCAAAAACCCATCATGTTTAAGGCCACGAGGCTGGATGGTCGCATGTATCGACTACCTTTGAAGGTGGGCATGTGTTCGAAATCAAAACCCATCATGTTTAAGGCCAAGAGGCTGGATGGTCGCATGTATCGACCACCTCTGAAGGTGGGCATGTGTTCAAAATCAAAACCCATCATGTTTGAGGCCATGAGGCTGGATGGTCGTATGCATCGACAACCTCTGAAGGTGTGCATGTGTTCAAAATATAAGTCCATCATGTTTAAGACCACGAGGCTGGATGGTTACATGCATCGACCACCTCTGAAGTTGGGCATGTGCTCAAAATCAAAACCCATCATGTTTAAGGCCACGAGGCTGGATGGTCGCATGCATCGACCACCTCTGAAGGTGGACATGTGCTCAAAATCAAAACCCATCATGTTTAAGACAACAAGGCTGGATGGTCGTATGCATCAACCACCTCTGAAGGTGGGCATGTGTTCAAAATCAAAACCCATCATGTTTGATGCCATGAGGCTGGATGGTCGCATGCATCGACCACCTCTGAAGGTGGGCATGTGTTCAAAATCAAAAGCCACCATGTTTAAGGCCACGAAGTTGGATGGTTGCATGCATCGACCACCTCTGAAGGTGGGCATGTGCTCAAAATCAAAACTCATCATGTTTAAAGCCACGAGGCTGGATGGTCGCATGCATCGATCTCCTCTGAAGGTGGGCATGTGTCCAAAATCGAAACCCATCATGTTTAAGGCCATGAGGCTGGATGGTCGCATGCATCGACAACCTTTGAAGGTGGGCATGTGCTCAAAATCAAAACACATCATGTTTAAGGCCACGAGGCTGGATGGTCGCATGCAGCGACCACCTCTAAAGGTGGGCATGTGTCCAAAATTGAAACCTATCATGTTTAAGGCCATGAGGTTGGATGGTCGCATGCATCGACTGTCCCGGATAGTGGGCTTGTGTTAAAGTTGAGGAGTTATACCAGACTACCAAATTGCATTATGAAAAAAGATGGAGAAACGCACAAACAGAAATGGATCGAACAAAATATCTTCATTAAATGAGATTACAAAAATTCATCAAAATACAATATTCCTCACAATTCGAAAATACAAAACTAAGCTATGGAGGAGGAGCGGCGGAGTCAGCATTGCTGGAAGAGGCATGTGGCTCGAGCGGTTGACTGGTCCCAGAGGTTGAATCGTAGGCCTCATTGAGTGGACGTTGACGAATAGATACAGCCAGTGCGAGTAACATGGGAGTTGGAGGAGTCACGCCATCAGGCAGAGCATAAGTCTTCTTTAAGTTCTCGGATCGAGCCAAGGTTCTCTCAAGCAGCCCCAACCACCACTCATGCTTGAGTGGTAAATTAGGATCGCCATGGAAGCTAGAGGGTACCTTGGGTAAGGCATCCCAGATAGTCCCCGGGTCAAGCTGCTCGAAATCATCCTCGGCGATCTGCTCGCCCGTCTTCTATAAAGCAAACTGAAAACAGTCTACCTCAAAGTCCTGGACTTCCTTCAACACAACTGAACGAACTACATATCATATGAAGAACTCGAAAATCGAAAACACAATTTCAGGGGCCTAAACTGCTTCCGAACAGACAGCACGAAAACAGTAATTACACATGAAATCATACCAATTATCCGAACTTCTTAACGTGTCGAAAGAAACATATAATCGATGCTTCTAGGCACGTTTATCACACAATAAGACATGATTATGAACACATAAATTGACAACAATAAACCCTATTCACATATCATTAAAACAATTCTTTCGGAAGCCCGACAAGGCTCCGACCAATATCAATTCGACATTAACTTAACATTTATTTATTTACTCGGACCTTAAGCAAGCATACGAGATTCGATTATCAAGTCTTAACACATTAATAATTCTTACGTAATTAATCGCATTCGAAATAATAACAGTCCAAGAGGTTAAGATGTTAGAGTTTTACCGCTCGGAAAAGGATGACGGTAAGGGTTCGAAAGAGGGCTCGGTGGACTCGGCCGTGTACGTGGGGGCTGCTCGTTCGAAGGTGGTGGCTGCGAATGGTGAAGGCTTGCTGAGGTGCTGCTTCACGGTGGCTGGGACGCGGCGGACTGCGTCGGCTACGTTTAACGCTCCGACGGAACTCGGCGGGGCTCAACGGCTACGATGGGTACTCCGATGGGACTCCTTGGGTCCCGACAGCGATGGAGCTACGACGGTGATGGCTACAGGAGCTTGCGGTGATGGTGATGGTGGTGCGCGGTAGAGATGGGGCCTGCGCGGACGGTGAAGGGGCTGCTGTTCGCTGCTATGGAACGATGATGGTGGTTGTTCGATGAAGATGACGATGCTCGATGAAGGTTCGCGGTGGTCGTTGGCTATGGTGGCGCTGGACTGCTGCGCGGAGGATCGCCGGTGGAAGGCCTTCGCGGTGGTCGTTGTGGCGGACTGAGGCGGTGAAGCTGGTGATGGTGATCGATGGAGCTTCGATGATGATGATCGGTGGAGGGATCGGGACGATGAAAAATGGTGATGGTGAAGCTGGGGAAGAAAGTAGTTTGATGATGGTGCGATGATGGGATGATTGATGGTGCTGGACGATGGAAAGAGAGGGAGAGAGAGATATATGAGAGAGAGACGTGAGGGAGATAGAGATAAAAAGGGAAGAGATATTTAATGTGGGATTGGTACCGTATACAATAGGAATTCTTTGCACAATAGAACTAGGAAACTGATAAAAATTAGGATTCCTGTTGCTTGGATAAGGGATGAATATATCGTAAGTCTTGAGTTTTTTATCTGGCTTGGGAAAATTGGACTGTTATTTGAGCTCAATTTATCATCTTAATATTTATTATCTTCATTAATAAATTAAAATTAAAATTATATTAATTAAATTAAGTCATTTCATAATTAAAATTATATTAACATAATTGCATTTAATACTTAGAAAAATTAAATAGATGAGGACATCTAAATAATTCCCTTTTAATCATTAACTTGATAATTAAATAAGTGTGGACACTCACTTAATCATCACATAAAAATCAAGCTTACAATAAAAATAAAAATAAAAATAACATTGTAAATCATTAAATTAAACATAAATAATATCCATGAAAATAATACTAAGCATAAAATGAACGACATGAGTTTGGGGTGTTACAATTTATTTATGAAATCATACTCCATGTCTTATATTGAGGTAGTGTGGTTCGAAGAGTTTCGAACAGAAAGATCACCTATCGGTTCCTTATAAGACTAAACTATTCGTTCACAGTCTACACTGGCAGTGAGACCCCACTTGGAAAAAGACTGTAGTGTATTCTTGATTCAGTTGGTCTTTGACTGAAGGATTACACTAGCACTTATGTTAAGTGTTCAACAGGACCACGGAAGGATAAGATTATGAGACTCACTGACCGTTGTTGTAATCTAGACCTTCTGTAATTGATGCGTACTCTTAAGCTGTAAGATAATATAAAATGGGCATATGTATTCATTACTTATTTATTTGATTTATCAAGGGTGATTCCTATTTTGCTAGGATGACATACTCGGTATTTTGGTAAATAAGTGTGTTTACATGATGTGCCGTTATATTATTTACGGTCACTGTGTCCCAGTGCGCTGGGTTGATGACGTCCCCGAAATGAGCTCAGGAAGGAATATTATGTCAAGCCCTGCAGGCGGATGTGTTATCCGACATAATGATTAAGTATCTGAGTGGTACTAGTTTCGGAAATGAATAAGAAGTTGATTAATTATTTTGTCAGTAATTTAATTAGTCAACGGACGTTATATCTTAAACATGGGGAGATAAATCGATCAATTGGATTAGTATATTTAATCAGTGGAGACGAATTAATTGTAATTCGGAGCTAAATGGGGAGAACAATAATATTACTCTAGTGGAATGTTTTATTATTTAATTCCAAGATTAAGGAATTAGGAATTAATTATATTCTATAATTCCCTAAGGATGGGAATATTCCTTCGAGAATATTACCTAGGGTAAGGAGACTATGGAGTCTTCTAGAAGGTAATTAATTATTAGGAATATTATCCTAGATGGGAAAAGGAGATGGAAGATAATAAGGATTCCTAAACCTTAAGGAATAAGTCCATATTTAGCACCTCCTTTAGGTCCCTATTGTAGCATATAATACACTAGGTCCCCTAACCTCTTGGACAAGCTTTACACGTTTTTTCTCCCCGAAGGGCTGGAGAAATTCGGCCTCTTCAAGCGAGAAAGAAAGAGAGAGATTCTTCTTCAAGAGAAAATTCGGTTAGCACCGTAAGGTCTTAAAAGAAGATGATCAAGAGGTTTTGGGAAATCTAATAAATCGCTCCACCAAGATTTATTAGAGATCGTGTAAAGGTCATACAATAGAAGATTCGAAGGTTGTTGATTCGTATTCCATTTGATGTATTATTTTCCGGTCAGATTTTACTGTTGGCGCATTAGCCAAATTTCCACGCCCAGGTGTCCAGAAATCGTGCTGCGGCTCCCAGGTTTTTAGTTCGCGATCAACTACTTCAGAATTTGCCATGTCCAATTGCCACAACACGGCTTGTAGCGCAGCGGTCCTCTGCGCGCCTTCTCCATGTGTGGTCGCCGGTTCGATCCTTCTCCTTGGGGAAATAGGATATTTTTTTGTTTCCAGGCGCGCGGGCTTTCTGGCCCGTAACAGGCCTGCGCGCGGCCCGCCATGCCCTCACATCTCAGCCCGCGAGAAGCCCAGTCACAACCCGCGTGAAAGCCCAGTTCTGCAGCGAGTTTCCTTAGCCCAATTGCAGTGCGTCCGCCGCCCAAATGATCCAGATAGCCCAGCTAGCAGAGTCCTAGCCCAGATGCTCTCTAGCGCGGCCCAACGACGTTGTGCGTGGCCCAGAGGCAGTCCAAGCGGCCCAGCATGCGATCTAGCAGCCCAGATCGGCCCAGCAGCGTGGCAACATGGTTCAACCCGGTTTAGGTGGATCCAGCAGCTCCGGTTCGAGTCCAGGATGGTTCCCGAGCAGTCCGATTCACTTACCGAAGGTCCGAGATGAGTCGATGAGCTTGATGAGCGATTGGAGCACCTTGACAACTCGATTAGAATCGAAAAAGGCCAAGTCTAGCTGCCCATTAGACTTTGGTGTTCAGACGATCTCCATCAACAGAAATCAGAAATGTCTCAGAGTCGGCAAAAATTTTTAAACCGTAAGTCCCAATCCTAACTATAGATTCCGCTGCGTTAGGATTTATTGTTCAATAGATTTGAATGTGCACATTGTCGACGTTCCTAATAGAACCCAACAACTGGTATCAGAGCCCAGGCTAATTCGACATTGTGCACTATTCGAATTAGGGCTTGCGTGATATATGTGAATTAATTGTGTGCAGACGCAGCGCATAATAGATTAGAATTACAAATAAGTGTGTTTGCAGGTATTCTTGAATCCGACTATTATGGCCCGCATGTATGTTTGTTTTTTTAATTCATGTATGTCGTTTTAAAAGCCTCGGACATGTCGAGGATTTTTGGGTTGGTGAATGTTTGTAATAATTTATTCGCGCGGTGGGACACTGCATAGTTTAAATGCTTTACTAGATCATTCATGTACGACCCCTGCATGGGCCATAGGATCAATGTATGTAATTATATTATGTAATTGTTCGTTGGACCCGGTAAGCGCGGACATCTCTCGACGAGACGAGGCAGGCTACCCCGCGGACCCGTAGTTGATGGGATACGTGGTACTGTGCAAATGCAGACATACTCGTAGGCAGTTTGCTGTCAGATACGAGCATTGTTAAGGTGTTTGCAGACGGATACGCACGAACCCAGGTCAACAGAAGTACGGGCGACAGCGGCAGTGGGCACACGCCAACAGAGGAGACTCGATGGCGACTTTCCCGATGACGACTTGTTCAAGACGAAAAGTGGGAGTCACGGGAAAAAGGAAATTCCAAGTCCTGAATCGGAACACCCAGTTCAACAAGGACTAGACTGCGTTTCCCGAAAGATTAGAGATTGATTAAAATGGCCATGATAGTTGGATCTTAGTTCCTCGTTTATTATTGCCTATTAATCATGCATGTCCTTATGTGATTTAATTGCTCTATGTGCAAATTGAATTAGTATGAGCATGTTTAAGAAAATCCCTTTAAATAAAAAATTATATTAAGTGTGTAATGGGTTGAAATAAATAACATCCAAGGCCTCCATTATAGTTTTGTTAGTGAAGTGATTTAAATCGAGCCCAAAGGACGTTTTATTTCACAGTTCACAAGGACAAATCTCCTTCGGGATGGTTATAGTGAGCTATTTCAAAAACGTACGGGTCACCCAAAGGTGGACGTATAATTTTGGTAGTAAACTTAGTACCAATTACAGGGTTACACTTAAAGTGCAAATAATTACGATATTCCCAAAGGTTAAGGTCGTTTTTATTCTTATAAAATTTATTTATAAGTTGATTGCGCTGGCCAAAAGTTCGACCGACTATTAGTTAAGTATTGCTTGGCAGTATGTTAAGCTAATGGGATTTATCCCTCCTCTTGCGACGGTTTGAACCGTAGACGTCCACACTCAGTGGCCTGCGGGGATTCGGTGTTTTGAGATGCCGGTGAATATATTCAAATATTATTTTGAAGGGATCAATATTTGATGATTCGAAAACACTTGACTGAGTAAAGACTATGTTTGCATGATCCCAGGAATTTAAAATGTCTTTTCAATCTGTTGTCCGTAATACTCAAGGATAATTTACTTGTTCAAACATGATTAGAAATAGAACTTGGATAGTGTCTAGTTTTGCTGAAGAATACAAGCCGAATGGCATATGTATCTGGTTTAAGCGCAATAGACATAGAAAGATGAACTGTCCTATCCTTAATACAAGAAAGGTAAATCTTATTCACTGGGAAGTCGAAACATTTTAAGTGGTGTTATCTATCAGTGCCTGGTATGTA
>CACSLK010029771.1:312225-333727 GCA_902706635.1 Striga hermonthica | reverse complement strand
TTCGGAGCTAAATGGGGAGAGCAATAATATTACTCTAGTGGAATGTTTTATTATTTAATTCCAAGATTAAGGAATTAGGAATTAATTATATTCTATAATTCCCTAAGGATGGAAATATTCCTTCTAGAATATTACCTAGGGTAAGGAGACTATGGAGTCTTCAAGAAGGTAATTAATTATTAGGAATATTATCCTAGATGGGAAAAGGAGATGGAAGATAATAAGGATTCCTAAACCTTAAGGAATAAGCCCATATTTAGCACCTCCTTTAGGTGCCTATTGTAGCCTATAAATACACTAGATCCCCTAACCTCTTCGGCAAGCTTTACACGTTTTTTCTCCCCGAAGGGCTGGAGAAATTCGGCCTCTTCAAGCGAGAAAGAAAGAGAGAGATTCTTCTTCAAGAGAAAATTCGGTTAGCACCGTAAGGTCTTAGAAGAAGATGATCAAGAGGTTTTGGAAAATCTAATAAATCGCTCCACCAAGATTTATTAGAGATCGTGTAAAGGTCATACAATAGAAGATTCGAAGGTTGTTGATTCGTATTCCGTTTGATGTATTATTTTCCGGTCAGATTTTACTGTTGGCGCGTTAGCCAAATTTCTGCGCCCAGGTGTTCAGAAATCGTGCTGCGGCTCCCAGGTTTATAGTTTGCGATCAACTACTTCAGAATTTGCCATGTCCAATTGCCACAACACGACTTATAGCGCAGCGGTCTTCTGCGCGCCTTCTCCATGTGAGTTAGCGGGTTCGATCCTTCTCCTTGTGGAAATAGGATATTTTTTTGTTTCCAGGCGCGTGGTCTTTCTGGCCCGCAACAGGCCCGCGTGCGGCCTGCCATGCCCTCACATCTCAGCCCCGTAGAAGCCCAGTCACAGCCCGCGTGAAAGCCCAGTTCTGCAGCGAGTTTCCTTGGCCCAATTGAAGTGCGTCCGCGGCCCAAATAATTCAGATAGCCCAGCTAGCAGAGTCCTGGCCCAGATGCTCTCTAGCGCAGCCCAACGACGTTGTGCGCAGCCCAGACGCAGTCCAAGCGGCCCAGCGCGCAGTCTAGCAGCCCAGATCGGCCTAGCAGCGTGGCAGCATGGTTCAACCCGGTTCAGGTGGATCCAGCAGCTCCGGTTCGAGTCCAGGATGGTTCCCGAGCAGTCCGATTCACTTACCGAAGGTCCGAGACGATTCGATGAGCTTGATGAGCGATTGGAGCACCTTGACAACTCGATTAGAATCGAGAAAGGCCAAGTCTAGCTGCCCACTAGACTTTGGTGTTCAGACGATCTCCATCAATGGAAATCAGAAACGTCTCAGAGTCGGCAAAAATTTTTAAACCGTAAGTCCCAATCCTAACTATAGATTCCACTGCGTTAGGATTTATTGTTCAATAGATTTGAATGTACACATTCTCGACGTTCCTAATAGAACCCAACAACTAGTATCAGAGCCCAGGCTAATTCGACTTTGTGCACTATTCGAATTAGGGCTTGCGTGATATATGTGAATTAATTGTGTGCAGACGCAGCGCATAATAGATTAGAATTGCAAATAAGTGTGTTTGCAGGTATTCTTGAATGCGACTATTATGGCCCGCATGTATGTTTGTTTTTTTAATTCATGTATGTCGTTTTAAAAGCCTCGGACATGTCGAGGATTTTTGGGTTGCTGAATGTTTGTAATAATTTATTCGCGCGGTGGGACACCGCATAGTTTAAATGCTTTACTAGATCATTCATGTACGACCCCTGCGTGGGCCATAGGATCAATGTATGTAATTATATTATGTAATTGTTCGTTGGACCCGGTAAGCGCGGACATCTCTCGACGAGACGAGGCAGGCTACCCCGCGGACCCGTAGTTGATGGGATACGTGGTACTGTGCAAATACAGACATACTCGTAGGCAGTTTGCTGTCAGATACGAGCATTGTTAAGGTGTTTGCAGACGGATACGCACGAACCCAGGTCAACAGAAGAACGGGCGACAGCGGCAGTAGGCACACGCCAACAGAGGAGACTCGATGGCGACTTTCCCGATGACGACTTGTTCAAGACGAAAAGTGGGAGTCACGGGAAAAAGAAAATTCCAAGTCCTGAATCGGAAGACCCACAAGGGTAAACCGGTCTGTTGAACCAGTCGAAGAGGATGTACCGCGAGAAAGCCGAACCAATCTAGCGGTAATTGAGCAAGGCGATGATGGTCAAACGCTTTGAAGATAAGACCTGAAAGATTAGGGCAGACAATGTATCACAAGTAGTCGAAGGATCAACCAGTCTAGCAGTCGAGCAGTCTAGTCGACCTCAATAGATCGACCACTGTATGGATTGTCAGTATTCTGGAGATCAACCTAGTCACAAGCGCGTGTAAGAGCCTCTAACAGAATTTCAGAGGAATAATTATCCCATGTGCAGAGGACACGTGGCGAGAATGCATTGGTTGATAGCGACAGCCACATCTGACACCACCTATGACATGCGCGCGACATGTCAGAGTACGGACGAGCAGCTGGGGCAGCCAGCTCACCAAATCCGGGCAGCCTTTAGGTCAGGTATCTCACCTCTATATAAGTGGGGGTGAGCCTTTCTTTCCTAAAACACAATTTCCATTATTCTACTGAAACATAATGAGCCTGTCTATGTACCAAATCTCATCTTCAGCGAAAGTCAGAAGGTAAGAAGGAAAGTCCCAGGAAATCCACACCACATACTTAATTAAGCATTAGAGGCTCTTCACCGGAAAACCCCCAGTGTGAGAGTTGTTTGTAGGTTTCCGACATTCCACCGGCGAGGACGAGAAGCGATCTATTCCAAACCGGACAAGACGCTCACACTTGCATTACATACTTTCACCACAACATTAACATGTTGGGTCCAGGGCAATTTTTCTTCTCCAAAGGTAACCAGTCACTGGGAGGGTGCTTGAAACACATTTCCAGAGGAAGTGTTTCAACTTTCCTTGAATTTTGAGGGACCAACTTCTTTTCCTCATCCCTGCAATTGCCCTCTGGTTTTTACTGCTCTCAGCAAGGTCCAGAGCAGTCCATTTGTCTTTCATTTAGATTGAGTAAACAGAGAAGACTGAGAAGGGTTTACCTCTGCCAGCTCCATCCCACACAAGCCTATCCACTCTATTAGGATCAAGGTCCTTAATTTTGAGAATAGTAGCAGTTTCCACATGGGAAAAAAAGAGTGAAGAATGTCTGTGTTTTATTTCCTTCCAGTCTCATCAATGAGTTCACTCACCCAGGTTAGGTTGCTCTGATTGTCTACTGGTGATCTTGGGAGTAGAAGGGATCTATGGTTAAATCCAGATGTTGATTCTCATGCCATTTTTGATGTCAAATCTCAACCCACCATGCTGAGGGTTATTCACAAGAGAGTTCATCACCTCAAGCCACTATTCCATAGCCATGAGTTGTTCTGTTTCTTGGTGATAGTGAAGAAGATGTCTTTGTGGAAGTATCTCGCTTTAGGACTTTGCTGACAAGAAGGTTGAGCTTTGATATGGTCCTCCAGATCTACTTGGTGATAAGAGCCTTGTTCATGATGTGGATGTCCTGAAAACCCAATCCCCCTTGTTCCTTAGGTAAGGTTATGATACTCCAAGATTTCCAGTGAATGTTTTTCTATTGCTCTCCATTACTCCACCAGAACTCAACAATAGCTTTGTAAATGCTTGCTTCAATGGCCTTAGGAATAAGGAAGCAGGACATTGTGTAGATAGGCAAGGCATTCAACACATAGTTGATAAGGACTTCTTTACCTGCAACGGACAAAAAATTGGTTTTCCAGTTCAATATTATGTTTTTAACTGAGTGCTCCACATAAGCAAAAGTATCAATCTGGGATTTACCCAAACCCAGGGGCAGCCCCAGGTATTTAGAGGAAGAGTGCATTTAAATACCATTGAGGGTGCTGCAAATTTGATTTTTAATATAAAGTGATGTGTTTTTGTTGAAGAAAATAGAGGATTTAGAGAGGTTAACAAATTGGCTAGTGAAAAGGTGGTATTTGTTAAGAATATCCAGTAACAGGAGAGCTTGATCATTAGAGGCTTGAGAGAAAAGTAAGGTGTCATCTGCAAAAAGGATATGGGTATAGTTGGGGCCATTCTTGCTGATTTTCAGCCCTTTCCATTTCCCATTAGAGACCTCAACTTTGATCAGACTAGAAAAAGCTTCAGAAATCAAAATTAATATATAGGGGGATAGTGGGTCCCCCTGTCTAATACTCTTGCTAGCTTTAACAAAAATTTTATGAACCCCATTGATATTAAAGGAAAATCAAGGAAAAGATAAGCAGGCCATAATCTAATTAATAAAAGAAGAATGAAAACATAAGTTACAGAGAATTTGGCTAACACAGGGTCATTCTACCCTATAAAAAGCTTTAGACATGTCTAATTTGATATCTATGTAAAATAGGATCCCAAAAAATAGGATTCCAAAAATTAACTTGGAAACAAAATGAATTCTCGAGGATCTAAATGATCTTAATGGAAGAGTGCCAAAAAAGGAGGAGACCTCCACTCTTGCCATTGGGTTCAAAAGAAGACCAATTATCACCAACTCCTATATTCTGCAAACAGTCTTGACAAAGCTATTTTTTTTTTGTTTCTGAAAGAAAGGTTAAAATCGAGGTGTGGAGCGTCATACACTCATTAAGCTGGGAGACTGTAGAGGGGCCACCAAACCCTCTACAATTCAAGATCATAGTGCTCATTGATGGGGGGGGCATTCTGGGCTGACCTCCCTCACCACTGTCAGAGAAAGTTTTTGCTTATTGGGGCAGTTAGAAAGGGAAAGAGAAAAATCAGAAGGGGAGGGGGGATAAGATCAGGAGAGGAGCTTATAGAGAGCTGCCTCTTACCTCTAGTGACTATAGTAAAGGTAGATGGGATGGTGAGAGTATTTTGTATAGGCTTTGGGTTAGATTTTCTTCTCCATTTTCTGGTTTTAGTAGAGGGAGGGGGTTGGGGAGCAACTCAAAAGATAAAGAGGTAGTTTGGGAAGGATTATCTGGGGGACAAAAGGTTTCAACTGCCATCTAGTGATCAGATTGCAACATAATTGGAGGAATAGAAGGGACAGAGGTGGATGGAGGAATGACGGGAGGGGAATGAGTAGATTGAGGAGGTGGGGGTTTATGAAGCGAATGATGATCTGATTCAGAGATTAGGGATGAGGATTTATCTAGAGGTGAGGGTTTAGAAGGGGAACTAGAACTGTTTTGGGGGATTCGGAGTTAACATTATGAGATAAATTATGATGAAGGTGAGGGTAATCTTGAGCTCTTAACCATTCACCAAATAAACCATTTATCATTGTACCCTTCTTGATGTCAGTTGATCCCAATTCACAATTTCTGTCCTGGTGGCCTAGGAAGCCACAATAAAAGCAAAGACTGGCTAATTTCTCATATTTAAAATCCACCAAACTTTTCTTGGTCTGCAGCATTAAGGATGCACACCTCAATAATGGTTGATCAAAATCAATAGTAACTAGCAGTCTGATGCATTTAACTGCTAGCCAACCGCTCTGAGGAATAAAGACGTTTCACTTGGTTGAAGACACTGCCAACTTTAGCCCCAACCTCTATAGAACACCAGTCGAGGGGAAGGTTCCACACTTGAACCTATAGATCAATCTCTTTAAATATTGGATGGTCAGCATGAAGATCCTCATGCTAGTCTTTAATGATCAAAAGCCGGTTTTCAAATGTGCATCTTGTGCCTTTGCTCACTTTAACTTTGTCCTCCATATTGTCAAACACAAATTGAAAATAATTTGAGCTGATTTCGCGAATAGTGACTGGGGACCTAAGTTGCCAGATTATCCCATTAGCCCTTCTCAGCCCCAGAAGTTGAGCCTTCTTTTAACCATAGATATTCCCAAAGAGACTACGCTTGCAGACTTCTGCACTGTCATGAGTATCTGATAAGTCTATGGCAATAAGATTAGCTTCTCTCAATGAGAGTTGAAAGGATGTCAGTTTGTGAATAACTTCTTCTTCCATGACTCCACAATTGAGATATTAACCCAATGAACTAGAGACAAATTGACAATCCTTAGCAACCTGAAATGGAAACCCTAAAAAACAGAAAAAATGGGTAAGATGAGAAGAAACGGGAGCGGAAAAGAAAAGAGAGAAAATCTATCACAGAGAGAAGAACTCTCTACTGCAAGACGGCCAGCAATAGTGACACTTCATCAACTCCGGAGTGGCGGGTAATCGGGATTCCCATTGCAAGAGAAATAGTTGCTTCATTAATGATTATTGAAGAGATTTTTTTTTTTTTTTTACTTCACAACACCCCCCTACCCCCCCCTCCCCCCATGAATCTTTGCATTTTCTCAATAAGAGTATGTTTAAAACTCTTAAGGATTCTGCTAGAGTCAGAAAATCTAGAGACAGATGAACAAAAGTCAGATTTTTTAGTATCCTAGAAGCTATGGAACTGTTGGGTTCGCTAGTACCGTACGGGTGAAACGCAGCGGAATAAAATTTTTTTAAAAACAAGTATTTATCGTATAAATACTCAACCCATACGTACATGTAGCGAATGCACAAATTGTCATCATTTAAAAACATGTAATAATACAAATTTTGATTTGTTATAAGTAAATTAAAATTTACCTTTTATCTTGAACTCCTTCAAAACCGATGATGTATGAGGAAATCAATTCCCGGTTTGGTAACGATCACTTCTTGTGATTACTCACTTTAGGAATCCAAATGTCTTCCCTCTAATCGTATCCAGCTTTTGAACTTCGGTTCCGACAATAGTTTCTTCGCTAGTAGAAACAACTCGGTTTTTCAAGAAGTATGGAATATATATATTTATAAGGAAATTTATCAAGAAATCTTTCTTGTTTTATCACTCAACTCTTTGAATGTTTTTCTCTTGAAAGAACTTAGCCAAAAAAACTTAGCTCTAAATGTGCAAACATTTTGCACCTATTTATACTAAACATTTTAGCATAAAATAATCAATATTTGATATTTATTTATTTTAAATAAAATCAGATTTTATTTAAATAATCATACCAAATATTGACTTTTAATTAATAATGTGGAGTGGTTCTTAATCACCATCAACCACCATTATTTTTTCTCTTCATTGTTTTAATCTTTAATCATATTAAAGATAAAATAATGATTCTTGAAAATATTTTTCAAGACTTTATTAAAATAATATTTTCTTCCAATTTTCTTTTTTAATAATCATATTATTATTTGGATTTGAAATTTAAAATCTAATTTTAAATTCCAACTATTAATTAGTAATTCCATTAATTACTAAATTAATATCCAAAATTCAATTAATCAATCCAATTGATTAATATAATATATTCCTTTGAATGATATCTAATCAAATTAGATTTATCAATTAATTCTAACTCTTTAGAATTACTATTTGAATCAACCTTCATTCAAAAATTGGTGTGACCATTTAGGTTCACAATTAATACTAGTAGTGGGTTTACAACTCTTTGTAATTTGAGTTAATCTTATTAACTCTTATTCATGAATTAACTCTTTAATTCAAGAACCCACATATCATGGGAACATCTAGCAAGTAGCATGAATCTAGTATTAAGTGAATAGCGAGTAAACCTATTTCGATTACAAGTCCATACATGTAAAATCCTTTCGACATCCAATTTCCCGATTAAATCATTGGGTATGATTTTGTCGAAACCCATGTTGATTTAATAACTATGATTCCATTTCAACTTTAGTAATTCGTTTATGAATCTCTATTCATCCTGCCTTGGCCAAGGACTTTGAATTACTAACTATGAAACACATAGGAAATTCACTTATCTTCATAAGTATCGATCCTTTGTTGGCCACTGACAAACTTCCATACATATTAATACCCAAAATATCCCTTTATACGATTGTGCTAGCAACCAAAAGGATAAATCAAAGTAAAATATAATATGCACAAAGTTACCATCGTGCCTCAAGTCTAAGGATTAATCATGTACTATTGTAACATGAAAATTCTTATTCGACATGATAAACTTTTATTAAGAATTTTCATACGGTCATGTTCAGTGAACTTGTTCTCTAAAAAAGACCCATATATATGTATTTGCGTCCCACGCTAATGTTGATGGAATGCAACATTCTTGTCCAACAAGCATACATCATATGTGCAAGTCTTTTCTGGATTATTCGATATCCCATTTCGAAACATCCTACGACTTGGAAATGTATTTAAGCTCACAGCTTTCAAGGTATGTTCCATGATCACCATCTCTATGCGTAACCATACCTTATAACCATAAGTAATCTAGGGATTTTATCTTAAGTGCAATTATAGGATAAAAGCTTACTCTTAAGATAATGTAATGTCTTATTAATAATATAATTCCAATAGATTATATTTACAAGTAGAATACATCCAATCTGATTGGAACGCCGGGTATCTTACTCTAACAATCTCCCACTTGCCCTAGTTCCAATCACTCATGTATCTTAGACCCATCTTCTCAAGATGTCCTTCGAACACTTTCTGTGATAAAGGTTTAGTCAAGGGGTCTACTATATTTTCTGCTTAGTCGACTCGCTCCATTACGACATCGCCTTTACCAATGAGTTCTCTAATCAAATGGTATCGTCTCATAATATGCTTGGATCTTTGATGACATCTTGGCTCCTTTGCTTGCGCAATAGCCCCATTGTTATCACAATAAATCATTATTGGATCAACAACAGATGGCACTACACCCAACCCTTGGATGAAGTTCCTTATCCAAACAGCTTCCTTTGCAACATCAGATGCAGCAATATATTCAGCTTATGTTGTGGAGTCAGCAATTGTTTCTTGTTTGGAACTTTTCCAACTAACCACTGCTCCATTCAGAGTAAACAAGTAACCAAACATGGATTTAAAGTCATCTTTATCGGACTGAAAACCAGAATCAGTAAAGCCTTCTAGTTTCAGTTCTCCATTTCCATACACCATAAAGATATCCTTAGTCCTTCTCAAGTACTTAAGAAACATCTTAACGGCTTTCCAGTGTTCTTCACCTGGATTAGACTGATATCTGCTCGTTACACTAAGTACATGAGCCACATCAGGTCTTGTACATAACATCGCATACATTATGCTACCAATAGCTGATGCATAAGGTATATGACTCATTCGTTCTCTTTCTTCAGGTGTCTTTGGAGACATCATCTTAGAAAGTGAAACCCCATGACTCATTGGAATATATCCACGTTTGGATTCTTCCATGCTAAACCGTTTTAGCACCTTATTTATGTACGTTAACTAGGATAGCCCGATCATCCTTTTAAATCTATCTCTATAGATTTTTATCCCAAGGATAAAAGATGCTTCTCCTAAGTCTTTCATTGAAAACTGTTTTGACAACCATGTCCGAGTTGATTGCAACATCCCTACATCATTCCCAATGAGTAAGATGTCATCAACATAGAGTACAACAAATACAACTGCATTCCCATTAATCTTTCTATAAACACATGGTTCATCTGGGTTCTTATGAAAATCAAACGTTTTGATTGTTTCATCAAACCGAATGTTCCAACTCCTCGAAGCTTGTTTAAGTCCATAAATGGACCTTTGAAGTTTACAAACCATTTGTTCGCTCCCACTGGATATGAAACCCTGTGGTTGTTTCATATAAATGTCTTCCTTAATGTTTCCATTAAGAAAAGCAGTTTTCACATCCATTTGCCATATCTCGTAGTCATAATACGCAGCTATAACAAGAAATATCCGAATGGATTTAAGCATTGCTACTGGTGAAAAAGTTTCCTCATAATCAACTCCTTGTTTTTGAGTATAACCTTTAGCAACCAGTCTTGCTTTAAAAGTAATCACTTCTCTATCTACACCACGTTTTCGCTTGTAAACACATTTACAACCTATGGGTACAATACCTTGTGGAGGATCAACCAAGGTCCATACCTTGTTTGAATACATGGAGTCCATTTCGGATTGCATAGCTTCTTGCCATTTATCTGAGTCAATGTCTGACATTGCCTCATCATAGCTTATTGGATCATTATCCAAAAGGAGTCCCTCTTCTTTGTTCTCTAACAATAGGTACAGCCTCTCAAGCACCCTAGAAACCCTTTCGGATCTCCGAAGAGGTTGTGTTTCAGTTGGTCCAGTTTCTACTGGTATGTCATTTGTGGTAACTTGTGGAATTTCTTGTGGTTCTTCATTAAGTTCTATAACTCCACTATTCTTTGAGAGAAACTCTTCCTCTAAGAAAACAACATTCCTCGAAACAAACACCTTTTGTTCAGAGGGATCCTAGAAATAATATCCAATAGACTCTTTTGGATACCCCACAAATTTACATAATATGGATCTCATATCCAACTTTTTTCCCACTAACTGCTTCACATAAGCAGTACAACCCCATACTCGTAAATACTTGTACGAGGGTGTTTTGCCACACCATATCTCATAAGGTGTGTTGGGCACAGCTTTACTCGGCACTCTATTCAAAATATGTGATGTTGTTTCTAAGGCATAACCCCAGAATGAAAGAGGTAAACTAGTGGAACTCATCATCGATCGAACCATGTCTAACAATGTTCGATTCCTCCTTTCTGAAACTCCATTGAGTTGTGGAGTTCCAGGAGGTGTCCACTGTGAAATAATCCCATTATCTCTTAAATAATCAAGAAACTCATTAGTCAAGTATTCACCTCCTCGATCCGATCGAAGAACTTTAATACCACGACCAATTTGTTTCACCACTTCATTTATGAATTCTTTGAACTTTTCAAATACTTTAGATTTATACCTCAATAGGTATACATATCCATACCGTGAATAATCATCAGTAAAGGTTATGAAATAGTGGTAGTTCCCATTGGCACTAACATTTAGTGGTCCACAAACATCTGTATGGATCAAATCCAACAGACCTTTAGCTCGCTCCACTTGTCCAACAAATGGTGATTTTGTCATTTTACCTTTAAGACATGACTCACATGTAGGCAACCTTTCCTCTCCCCTAAGGTCGAGTTTTGGTCCCAATTTGTGAATCCTCTTTTCAGATATATGACCTAATCTAGCATGCTAAATTGTGAATGAACTATGATTCCTTTTATTTTGTTGAATGTTTAGGATGGGACTTTGTGGTGTAATGGTATATAAACCATTTGTCAAATTTTCGGAATATATAAAAGTTGTATCTTTGAAAATAGAACACCTTCCATTTTCAATTACAAACTTAAAACCCTCTTTATCCAATACTGAAATAGAGATTATGTTTCTTATAACATCCGGAACATACAAACAATTTGTCAAACAAATATTTACACCATCATTTAATGCTAGATAAACAGTCCCAATTGCTTTGGCAGCAACTCTTGCCCCATTGCCCATCCTTAGGATTGTTTCATCATTGTCTAGCATGTTACTTCTTGCCATCATCTGCAAATCATTGCAAATATGTGAGCCACAGCCGGTATCCAATACCCAAGAAGAATCATTAACTGATAAGTTAACTTCAACAAAATAAATACCGGAACTTTTCAGGCTTGCAAGATATTCCTTGCAGTTCCTCTTCCAATGCCCAGTTTTACCACAATGATAACATTCATGATTAGACTGAGAATTAACCTTCTCTTTGTTCTTCCCTTTGTTGTTATTTGCCTTCTTATTGGGTTTATTGGGAACCTTTCCCTTCCCCTTCCTTTTCTTAGACTTTAAAGCCTTTGATCCAGAAGTGGATCCAACAAGAAGCACCGGCTTATCATTTTTAATTGTGGATTCAGCCGTCTTCAACATGTTCACTAATTCTGGCAGAGAAGTCTCCATATTATGCATGTTAAAGTTAACAACAAAGCGTCAAATGACGATGGCAGAGATTGCAGCATGAGATCCACATAGCGTTCATTATCCATAATGAGTCCAAGGGACGAAAGCCTTTCAACAAGAGCTATCATCTTCAGCCCATGATCATGAACTGAAGAGCCCTCAGTCATACGACACCTAAAAAGCTCCTTAGATATCTGATATCTAATTTGCCGCGTCCTATCACCATACAACTCTTGTAGATGAAGGAGGATTTCAGAAGCATTATTCAATAATTCGTTCTGTTTATGTAACTCATTTGACATTGATGCTAACATGTAGCACCGAGCCTGGAGATTGTCATCAGTATGACGTAAGTATTCTCCATACTCTTCAGAAGTCTGATCCTTAGGTGGAGGAGGAGGGGCTCTGTACAATACATATTCTCTCTTTTCAGACTGTAGAACAATTTTTAGGTTTCTCAGCCAATCGTTGAAGTTGGGTCCTGTTAATTTGTTTTGGTCTAGTATACTTGCAATTGGATTTTTAGCCATTTAGTAGAGTGATCTACAAAACAACAAAAGAAGCAGAAAATATTTAGACTATGGAATTTATATTCATTTAAAATTAGGTCTTTAATATTAAATGTCTCCCACTATTTTAATTAAAACCCATTTTAGTTATGAAAATCTAATTTTCATAGTGAGCTTGAAGTCCAATAAAAATATTCCATATCCCAATTTTATGAGTACGCATGGAACATTTATACTGGTAGTCAACTTTTGACAATTGTATCACTATACAACCTTCAAGATGTTTTGCCTCACCTTTCCTTATATACCTCAATTTTATGACCGTATATATTACTCAGTGTCAAATAAAACCCATCAAACATTCATGATAACGGCCCACCAGAATGTCCCACGACTCATGGTCAACACAAAGAGGAATCCGTTTCACGAGTATCATTATACTTAGTAGGGATCACAGCTTTCGACACAAAACCGCCCCACGACTCATGGTCAGTGATAAAGCATCGTAGCATCTCATGTCGTCTACTTTTGATAGAAGGCCTGGATTATTAAGTTCCAACTTATTTTTATCCATTATTGATTTGATATGAATTAATCAAATTAATTCTTTAGGGTTCCTTAGATTTCATCGATTACCATCTTTACGTGTGTTTATTTATTGCATCATTCATCGCATGAATCGAAAACATAAATAAACCTAACATACATCTAATGCATGCATAAGGTGGGATGATCATGACCTTGCCTATACGACCCATTCGAGCCAAAATGGGTCTATGCCTATGTACGTGATAAAACAAATAAATAGAACTACTTCTATTACAATTTATTTTATCTACCCGTACAAGCACAGACCTTCAAAATTTACAACTTGTAAAATTACCCACACAGGTGTAGGCCTTTTGCATCGAACGGTCTCCACCTTGATCTAATCTTTTAATGATACAAAAATTTAAAATTTTACAAATCATAAGTCAAGAGACTCGCAGGTCTCGATAAATTACATTCGTTCAATCACATTGAATAAAAATGCAACCATCAATCATATTGAATAAAACAACAAACATTCAATCATATTGAATAAAAGGCTCATGATCATCCCTAAATTAAAACATTCATCACATGAATTAAAACATAAAAGGCTCATTCCACCTGACACGGCCCGTGTCAGAGGTCGTGTCACAGGTCGTGTCACATGCCGAGAGCAACTATGAACAGTACCTTGAGCTACACGACTCGTGTAACCTGACACGACACCCGACACGGGTCGTGTCGTGTGAATTTTTTTTTTTAAATAATTATCTTGTTTATCACATAAACATTTAATTATCTTGTTTATCACATAAACATTATAATTATCTTTTTTATCACATAAACATTAACAAATCAAAATCTGTTTTTAAAGATGATAACTGTGGCTCTGATACCACTGTTGGGTTCGCTAGTACCGTACGGGTGAAACGCAGCGGAATAAATTTTTTTTAAAAACAAGTATTTTATCGTATAAATACTCAACCCATACGTACATGTAGCGAATGCACAAATCGTCATCATTTAAAAACATGTAATAATACAAATTTTGATTTGTTATAGGTAAATTAAAATTTACCTTTTATCTTGAACTCCTTCAAAACCGACGATGTATGAGGAAATCAATGTCCGGTTTGGTAACGATCACTTCTTGTGATTACTCACTTTAGGAGTCCAAATGTCTTCCCTCTAATCGTATCCACCTTTTGAACTTCGGTTCCGACAATAGTTTCTTCGCTAGTAGAAACTACTCAGTTTTTCAAGAAGTATGGAATATATATATATATATATATATTTATAAGGAAATTTATCAAGAACTCTTTCTTGTTTTATCACTCAACTCTTTGAATGTTTTCCTCTTGAAAGAACTTAGCCTAAAAACTTAGCTCTAACTGTGCAAACATTTAGCACCTATTTATACTAAACATTTTAGCATAAAATAATCAATATTTGATATTTATTTATTTTAAATAAAATCATATTTTATATAAATAATCATACCAAATATTGACTTTTAATTAATAATGTGGAGTGGTTCTTAACCACCATCAACCACCATTATTTTGTCTCTTCATTATTTTAATCTTTAATCATATTAAAGATAAAATAGTGATTCTTGAAAACATTTTTCAAGACTTTATTAAAATAATATTTTCTTCCAATTTCCTTTTTTAATAATCATATTATTATCTGGATTTGAAATTTAAAATCCAATTTTAAATTCCAATTATTAATTAGTAATTCCATTAATTACTAAATTAATATCCAAAATTCAATTAATCAATCCAATTGATTGATTTAATATATTCCTTTAATTGATATCTAATCAAATTAGATTTATCAATTAATTCTAACTCTTTAGAATTACTATTTGAATTTTACCTTCATTCAAAAATTGGTGTGACCTTTTAGGTTCACAATTAATACTAGTAGTGGGTTTACAACTCTTTGTAATTTGAGTTAATCTTATTAACTCTTATTTTTAATTCAAGAACCCACATATCATGGGAACATCTAGCAAGTAGCATGAATCTAGTATTAAGTGAATAGCGAGTAAACCTATTTCGATTACAAGTCCATACATGTAAAATCCTTTCGACATCCAATTTCCCGATTAAATCTTTGGGTATGATTTTGTCGAAACCCATGTTGATTTAATAACTATGATTCCATTTCAAGTTTAGTAATTCGTTTATGAATCTCTATTCATCCTGCTTTGGCCAAGGACTTTAAATTACTAACTATGAAACACATAGGAAATTCACTTATCTTCATAAGTATCGAATCCTTTGTTGGCCACTTACAAACTTCCATACATATTAATATAATACCCAAAATATCCCTTTATACGATTGTGCTAGCAACCAAAAGGATAAATCAAAGTAAAATATAATATGCACAAAGTTACCATCGTGCCTCAAGTCTAAGGATTAATCATGTACTATTGTAACATGAAAATTCTTATTCGACATAATAAACTTTCATTAGAAATTTTCATACGGTCATGTTCAGTGAACTTGTTCTCTAACAAGCACCCACATATATGTATTTGCGTCTCACGCTAATGTTGATGGAATGCAACATTCTAGTCCAACAAGCATACATCATATGTGCAAGTCTTTTTCGGATTATTCGATATCCCATTTTGAAACATCCTACGACTTGGAAATGTATTTAAGATCACAGCTTTCAAGGTATGTTCCATGATCACCATCTCTATGCGCAACCATTCCTTATAACCATAAGTGATCTAGGGATTTTATCTTAAGTGCAATTATAGGATAAAAGCTTACTCTTAAGATAAAGTAATGCCTTATTAATAATATAATTCCAATAGATTATATTTACAAGTAGAATACATCCAATCTGATTGGAACACCGGGTATCTTACTCTAACAGGAACAAGGTGGAAGTCATACCATCAAGGTCGGGGGCTTTGTTGTTATCAATGCTGAAGAGAGATTCTTTAATTTCAGTCTTATCCACTAGGGCTAATATCTCAGTGTTCATGTCCGCAGTGATGACAAGATGAATGTTATTCAGCAGATTACTTCCTCCTGAAGAGCCTTCAGAGGTAAATAGATGAGAGTAAAAGTCTTCAATTCAACCAGTGATCTCCTCTTGAGTGAAACAAGGTGTACCATCTTCTTTGAGGATCTTGGTGTTATTGTTGATCTTTCTTCTCTGCAGTACGGACATAGAAATATTTGGAGTTTTTGTCTCCATTTTGGAGCTAACTAACTCTGGATTTCTGTATCCAAAACTATTCTTCTTGAGAATTTTCCATGTTAAGCTCTCTCTTGCATTCTCCCCACAAAAGCCAGTCTCTGTCTTCACCAAGAGCTCTTTGTTGCTCTAAAACTTTATGGAGATGCTAAAGTTTCTTCTTCCTGTCAGAGTTGAAGTCTTTGCTCCATTTCAAAATTTCTACTCTAGTGTTGTTGATTTTGGCTTGAAGATTGAACATAAGAGTACCATCTGAGGATGAAGACCAAGTTGCTGCAACTACATCATGGATTCTAGGTTTAGAGAGCCATCTTTTATCAAAGAGAAATCTCTTTTTGGGAAGATTCTGAACTGGTTGTGCTCTTAGAAGAAGGAGACTGTGGTCTGATGATGATCTGAAGATATTGTGCACTTGGGTTGAGGCATAAAAGGCTGACCAATCCATAGAAGCAAATACGCTATCAAACTTTTCTTCCACATAGTCCTCCTCTGATCTACAATTCTCTCAGGTGAATGTGTGCCCAAAAGCCCTAATTCTTGACCACCCAAATTGTGAATGAACTTATTAAAGCTTATGTATTAGGATTTTTCTCTTGATTTGCCTCCCTTCTTATCCTCGGAACCTGTAATCTCGTTCCAGTCCCCACCCACAAACCAGAAGTTGCCCCAGTTCTGTTTCTCATGAAGAATGAACTCTCTCTGCTCTACTCAGGTGGCTTGATATGTGCTGGCATAAATGAAGATGCCCCAGCAGGACGATTGCAAAATAGGATCCCAAAAATTAACTGGGAAACAAAATGAATTCTCGAGGATCTAAATGATCTTAATGGAAGAGTGCAAAAAAAGGAGGAGACCTCCACCCTTGCCATTGGGTTCAAAAGAAGACCAATTATAACCTACTCCTATGTTTCTGCAAACAGTCTTGACAAAGCTATTTTTCTTTTTGTTTCTAAAAGAAAGGTTAAAATCAAGGCGTGGAGCCTCATACACTCATTAAGCTGGGAGACTGTAGAGGGGTCACCCAACCCTCTACAGTTCAATAACATAGTGCTCATTGATGGGGGGAGGAGGGCATTTTGAGCTGGTCTCCATCACCACTGTCAGAGAAAGTATTTGCTTTTTGGGGCAATTAGAAAGGAAAAGAGAAAAATCAGAAGGGGAGGGGGGGGAGTGGGGGATAAGATCAGGAGAGGAGCTTATAGAGAGCTGCCTCTTATCTCTAGTGACTATAGTAGAGGTAGATGGGATGGTGAGAGTATTTTGTATAGGCTTTGGGTTAGATTTTCTTCTCCATTTTCTGGTTTTAGTAGAGGGAGGGGGGTTGGGGAGCAATTCAGAAGATAAAGGGGTAGTTTGGGAAGGATTATTTGGGGGAAAAAAGGTTTCAACTGCCATCTAGTGATCAGATTGCAACATAATTGGAGGAATAGAAGGGTCAGAGGTGGATGGAGGAATGACGGGAGCGGAATGAGTAGGTTGAGGAGGTGGGGGTTTATGAAGCAGCTGATGATCTGATTTAGAGATTAGGGATGAGGATTTATCTGGAGGTGAGGGTTTAGAAGGGGAACTAGAACTGGTTTGGGGGATTCAGAGTTAACAGTATGAGATAAATTATGATGAAGGTGAGGGTAATCTTGAGCTCTTAACCATTCACTAAATAAACCTTCTATCATTGTACCATTCTTGATGTCAGCTGATCCCAATTCACAATTTCTGTCGTGGTGGCCTTGGAAGCCACAATAAAAGCAAAGACTGGCTAATTTCTCATATTTAAAATCCACCAGAATTTTCTTGGTCTGCAGCGTTAAGGATGCACACCTCAATAATGGTTAATCCAAATCAAGAGTAACTAGCAGTCTGATGGATTTACCTGCTAGCCAACCACTCTAATGAACAGAGACGTTTTTCACTTGGTTGAAGACACTGCCAACTTTAGCCCCAACTTCTATAGAACACCAGTCGAGGGGAAGGTTCTGTTGGGTTCACTTGTACTGTACGGGGTATTTGCAGCGGAAAAAATGTTTCAAAAATAAGTATTTATCCTATAAATACTCAACCCGTAGATACATATAGCAAATGAACAAATCGTCATCATTTAAAAACATGTAATAATACGAATTTTGATTTGTAATAAGTAATTTCAAAATTTACCATTTTCTTGAACTCCTTTATATGACGATGATTGAAGAAATCAATTCTCGGTTGTATGTTGATATCAAAGTCCTTTTTGTTACTCGCTCAAGGGATCCACGTGTCTCCCCTCTAATCATATCCACCCTTTTGTAATTCGATCTCGAGAACTCGTTTCTTCGCTAGTAGAAACTTTTCAATTAGTATCGGAATATTTATTTTAGAGGAGATTATAATTTTAATCTTTATTAAAATTTTTCAAGAACTATTCTTGATATGGAAATAACTCTCAAAGTTCAAGAACACTTCTTAATTTATAACTCTTGTAATTTTTCTCTCAATTATCTTGTTAATACAAGTGTAAAATGTGCATCATATATGTACACCTATTTATACTAAAACATTTAGATCACAAGATGTCATCTTGTAATTTTAAAATCATTATTTTATTCAAATTAGATGGCATCTTGATCTAAAATGATTATAATAATAAAAAAGTCATTAAATCCCATCTAATAATATTTTATTATTATTTTAATATTTAATCAATTTAAAGATTAAATATTATAATTTATAATTTAAAAAAAAAATAATTTATCAAAATATATTATTTCACATATTTATAAAATCTCCTCTTATTATAATCATATTATAATATGGATTTGAATTTTAAAATTTAATTTTAAAATTTAACTATTAATTTAGTAATTTTATTAATTACTTAATTAATATCTAAAATATAATTAATCAATCTAATTGATTAATTTTGTTTATTCCTTTAATTGACATCTAATCAAAATTAGAATTAATTAAATAATCAAATTATATAATTAATACTTGTCAATTATTATAACTCTTTAGAAATACAAATTTCAAATGATCTATATTCAAAATTGGGTGTGACCTTTTAGGTTCACTATTAATACTAGTAGTGGGTTTACAACTCCTTGTAATTTGAATTAATCAAATTAATTCTTATTCGTTGAATTAACTTCTTAATTCAAGAACACACATATCATGGGAACATCTAGCAAGTAACATGAATTTAGTATTAAGTGAATAATGAGTAAACCTTTTTTGATTACTAGTCCATACATGTAAAATCCTTTCGACATCTAATTTCCGGTTAAATCTTGGGTATGATTTAGTCGAAATCCAAATTGATTTATTTCAAGTTTAGTAATTCATGTATGAATCTCTATTCATCCTGCCTTGGCCAAGGACTTTGAATTACAAACTATGAAGCACATAGGAAATTCACTTATCTCTTAAGTGTCGAATCCTTTGTTGGCCATTGACAAACTTCCATATATATTAATATATAACCCAAAATATCCCTTTATACGACTGTGCTAACAATCAAAAGGATAAATCAAAGTAAAATATAATATGCACAAAGTTACTATCGTGCCTCAAGTCTAAGGATCAATCATGTACTATTGTAACATAAAAATTCTTATTCGACATAATAAACTTCCATTAATAATTTTCATACGGTCATGTTTAATGAACTTGTTCTCTAACAAGCACCCCATATATGTATTTGCATCCACACGCTAATGTTGATGGAATACAACATTCTTATCCAATAAGTATACATCATATGTGCAAATCTTACCAGGTTATTCGATATCTTATCTCGAAATACCCAACGACTTGGAACTTTTATTTAAGATCACAGCTTTAAAGACATGTTCCATGATTACCATCTCTATGTGTAACCATGTCTTTGTAACTAATAATGATCTAAGGACTTTATCATATGTGCAAATATAGGATAACTTCAATGACATAAGATAAAGCAATTCCTTATATTAATATAACTCCAATAAATTGTATTTACAAGTAGAAATAAATCCAATCTGATTGGAACGCTGGGTATTCTACTCTAACAATCTCCCACTTACCCTAGTTCCAATCACTCATGTATTTTAGACCCATCTTTTCAAGATGTCCGTCAAACACATTCTGTGATAAAGGCTTAGTCAGGGGGTCTGCTATATTTTCTGCTGAAGCGACTCGATCCATAACGACGTCACCTCTACCATTGATTTCTCTAATCAGGTGGTATCGCCTAAAAATGTGTTTGGATCTTTGATGAGATCTTGGCTCTTTCGCTTGCGCTATAGCCCCATTGTTGTCACAATAAATTATTATTGGATCAACAACAGACTGGACTACACCCAACCCTTGGATGAAATTCCTTATCCAAATAGCTTCTTTAGTAGCATCTGATGCTGCAATGTATTCAGCCTCGGTAGTAGAGTCAGCAGTCGTTTCTTGTTTAGAACTTGTCCAACTAACTTCTGCTCCATTCAAGGTAAATATGTATCCAGACATTGATTTTGAGTCGTCTTTGTCGGACTGAAAACTAGAATCAGTGTAGCCCTCTAGTTTTAGCTCTCCATTGTCGTATATCAAAAATATATCCTTAGTCTTTCTCAAGTACTTAAGGATCATCTTCACGGCCTTCCAGTGTTCCTCCCCTGGATTGGACTGATATCTGCTCGTTACACTAAGTGCATGAGTCACATCAACCCTAGTACATAACATTACATACATAATGCTACCAATAGCTGATGCATAAGGTATACGAGTCATCCTTTCTCTTTCTTCAGGTGTCTTTGGAGATATAGCCTTAGAAAGTGAAACACCATGACTCATTGGAAGATATCCACGTTTAGATTCCTCCATGCTAAACCGTTTTAGCACCTTATTTATGTACATTGACTGGGATAGTCTGATCTGTTGGGACATATGAGGATCTCGATATGCACAAATCACGGACAAACATTCAACATAAACTTATGCCCAGCGGATCTAAAGGTTTGATGAAGAAAACTTACTGCTTAAAATTTATGTAGATTTGGCTGGCCCGAACAGTTGACCGCAAATCAAATCTTCTCGGAATCGAACAAACTTGACCAATCCAGAAAGCTGACGTCACGGCGAAGTCAACGGCATTGACCGATCGGAAATCGGACGATCCACGCGCTCTCACGTGTGCGAGTAAGCTCCGGCAGCTTCTCCCTTCCGGCGGCGCGTGGCGGCGGCGGCGATCTCTTCGTCTCGTCGTCCTAGTCGTCGTGGTATGGTCACTTGCTGGTTTTGGTCTCCGATTTGGATGTATGATAGATCTGATTGGAATCCCGTATATACCTTAAGATCTTCTACTATATTCTCAAACAGCTATCTAGATCTTGTATCAGTGGAGCACAAGAAATAGAACTACTCCTTTGAAGAGAGAGAGAGAGAGAGGGGGCGGACGCAATTCCCTATTGTATGGGATTGATCTC
>CACSLK010029771.1:293654-310551 GCA_902706635.1 Striga hermonthica | reverse complement strand
CTGAGGCCTAGTTCGTTTACGACGATCAGTATAAAACGAACATCCCTCTATGGGATCATGTTCAATACATAAATGTACTAGTGCAACTAATCGGTCAAGACAAACCGTACGGTTGACACTACAACCGTTCCAATGGGCTGTTCAATTCCATCTAGGTTGTGAACCAATGATTCTTGTTTCGCAAGTAACTGATATAGTGATCTTCGGTACGCCCGATGACGACCCACTTATCTACATGCAAAACAACATAACGTGGAACTTATTTAACCAAACATAATTCTCATTCATCAAGAAATAACAAGTGTAATATCCACTAAAGCAAAGCTTAAGTATATAACACCAACATGATCAACTTTCTAGATCTATCTCTATAGATCTTTATCCCTAGGATAAAAGATGTTTCTCCCAAATCTTTCATGGAAAACTGTTTAGACAACTAAGTCCTTGTTGACTGCAACATTCCTACATCATTTCCAATAAGTAGAATGTCATCAACATAGAGCACAACAAATGTTACTGCATTTCTGCTAACCTTCTTATAAACACATGGTTCATCCGGATTTTTGTGAAAATCAAACGTTTTGATCGTTTCATCAAACCGAATGTTCCAACTCCTTGAAGCTTGTTTAAGTCCATAAATAGACCTTTGGAGTTTTCAAACCATTTGCTCACTCCCACTGGATACAAAGCCTTGTGGTTGTTTCATATAAATATCTTCCTTAATGTTTCCATTAAGAAAAGCAGTCTTCACATCCATTTGCCATATCTCGTAGTCATAATATGCATCTATTGTTGGATTCGCTAGTACCGTACGGGTGAAATGCAGCGGAATAAAATTTTTTAAAAACAAGTATTTATCGTATAAATACTCAACCCATACGTACATGTAGCGAATGCACAAATCGTCATCATTTAAAAACATGTAATAATATAAATTTTGATTTTTTATAAGTAAATTAAAATTTACCTTTTATCTTGAACTCCTTCAAAAACCGACGATGTATGAGGAAATCAATTCCCGGTTTGGTAACAATCACTGCTTGTGATTACTCACTTTAGGAATCCAAATGTCTTCCCTCTAATCGTATCCACCTTTTTGAACTTCGGTTCCGACAATAGTTTCTTCGCTAGTAGAAACTACTCGGTTTTTCAAGAAGTATGGAATATATATTTATAAGGAAATTTATCAAGAACTCTTTCTTGTTTTATCACTCAACTCTTTGAATGATTTTCTCTTGAAAGAACTTAGCCAAAAAACTTAGCTATTAATGTACAAACATTTTGCACCTATTTATACTAAACATTTTAGCATAAAATAATCAATATTTGATATTTATTTATTTTAAATAAAATCAGATTTTATTTAAATAATCATACCAAATATTGACTTTTAATTAATAATATGGAGTGGTTCTTAACCACCATCAACCACCATTATTTTGTCTCTTCATTATTTTAATCTTTAATCATATTAAAGATAAAATAATAATTCTTAAAAACATTTTTCAAGACTTTATTAAAATAATATTTTCTTCCAATTTCCTTATTTAATAATCATATTATTATTTGGATTTGAAATTTAAAATCCAATTTTAAATTTCAACAATTAATTAGTAATTCCATTAATTACTAAATTAATATCCAAAATTCAATTAATCAATCCAATTGATTAACTTAATATATTCCTTTAATTGATATCTAATCAAATTAGATTTATCAATTAATTCTAACTCTTTAGAATTACTATTTGAATTTTACCTTCATTCAAAAATTGGTGTGACCTTTTAGGTTCACAATTACTACTAGTAGCGGGTTTACAACTCTTTATAATTTGAGTTAATCTTATTAACTCTTATTCATGAATTAACTCTTTAATTCAAGAACCCACATATCATGGGAACATCTAGCAAGTAGCATGAATCTAGTATTAAGTGAATAGCGAGTAAACCTATTTCGATTACAAGTCCATACATGTAAAATCCTTTCGACATCCAATTTCCCGATTAAATCTTTGGGTATGATTTTGTCGAAACCCATGTTGATTTAATAACTATGATTCCATTTCAACTTTAGTAATTCGTTAATGAATCTCTATTCATCCTGCCTTGGCCAAGGACTTTGAATTACTAACTATGAAACACATAGGAAATTCACTTATCTTCATAAGTATCGAATCCTTTATTGGCCACTTACAAACTTCCATACATATTAATATAATACCCAAAATATCCCTTTATACGATTGTGCTAGCAACCAAAAGGATAAATCAAAGTAAAATATAATATGCACAAAGTTACCATCGTGCCTCAAGTTTAAGGATTAATCATGTACTATTGTAACATGAAAATTCTTATTCGACATGATAAACTTTCATTAAGAATTTTCATACAGTCATGTTCAGTGAACTTGTTCTCTAACAAGCACCCACATATATGTATTTGCGTCCCACGCTAATGTTGATGGAATGCAACATTCTTGTCCAACAAGCATACATCATATGTGCAAGTCTTTTCCGGATTATTCGATATCCCATTTCGAAACATCCTACGACTTGGAAATGTATTTAAGATCACAACTTTCAAGGTATGTTCCATGATCACCATCTATATGCGCAACCATACCTTATAACCATAAGTGATCTACGGATTTCATCTTAAGTGCAATTATAGGATAAAAGCTTACTCTTAAGATAAAGTAATGCCTTATTAATAATATAATTCCAATAGATTATATTTACAAGTAGAATACATCCAATCCGATTGGAACGACGGGTATCCTACTTTAACAATCTCCCACTTGCCCTAGTTCCAATCACTCATGTATCTTAGACCCATCTTCTCAAGATGTCCTTCGAACACTTTCTGTGATAAGGGTTTAGTCAAGGGGTCTGCTATATTTTCTGCTGAGTCGACTCGCTCCATTACGACATCGCCTCTACCAATGATTTCTCTAATCAAATGGTATCGTCTCATAATATGCTTGGATCTTTGATGAGATCTTGGATCCTTTGCTTGCGCAATAGCCCCATTGTTATCACAATAAATCATTATTGGATTAACAACAGATGGCACTACACCCAACCCTTGGATGAAGTTCCTTATCCAAACAGCTTCCTTTGCAGCATCAGATGCAACAATATATTCAGCTTCTGTTGTGGAATCAGCAATTGTTTCTTGTTTGGAACTTTTCCAACTAACCACTGCTCCATTCAGAGTAAACAAGTAACCAGACATGGATTTAAAATCATCTTTATCGGACTGAAAACCAGAATCAGTAAAGCCTTCTAGTTTCAGTTCTCCATTTCCATACACCATAAAGATATCCTTAGTCCTTCTCAAGTACTTAAGAATTATCTTAATGGCTTTCTAGTGTTCTTCACCTGGATTAGACTGATATCTGCTCGTTACACTAAATGCATGAGCCACATCAGGTCTTGTACATTAAATCGCATACATTATGCTACCAATAGTTGATGCATAAGGTATATGACTCATCCGTTCTCTTTCTTCAGGTGTCTTTGGAGACATTGTCTTAGAAAGTGAAACCCCATGACTCATTGGAATATATCCACGTTTGGATTCTTCCATGCTAAACTGTTTTAGCACCTTATTTATGTACGTTGACTGGGATAGTCCGATCATCCTTTTAAATCTATCTCTATAGATTTTTATCCCAAGAATAAAAGATGCTTCTCCCAAGTCTTTCATGGAAAACTGTTTTGACAACCATGTCCGAGTTGATTGCAAAATCCCTACATCATTCCCAATGAGTAAGATGTCATCAACATAGAGTACAACAAATACAACTGCATTCCCATTAACCTTTCTATAAACACATGGTTCATCCGGGTTCTTATGAAAATCAAAAACGTTTTGATTGTTTCATCAAACCGAATGTTCCAACTCCTCGAAGCTTGTTTAAGTCCATAAATGGACCTTTGAAGTTTACAAACCATTTGTTTGCTCCCATTGGATATGAAACCCTGCAGTTGTTTCATATAAATGTCTTTCTTAATGTTTCCATTAAGAAAAGCAGTTTTCACATCCATTTGCCATATCTCGTAGTCATAATACGCATCTATAGCAAGCAATATCCGAATGGATTTAAGCATTGCTACTGGTGAAAAAGTTTCCTCATAATCAACTCTTTGTTTTTGAGTATAACCTTTAGCAACTAGTTTTGCTTTAAAAGTATTCACTTCTCCATCTACACCATGTTTTCGCTTGTAAACCCATTTACATCCTATGGGTACAATACCCTGTGGAGGATCAACCAAGGTCCATACCTTGTTTGAATACATGGAGTCCATTTCGGATTGCATAGCTTCTTGCCATTTATCTGAGTCAATGTCCAACATTGCCTCATCATAACTTATTGGATCATTATCCAAAAGGAGTCCCTCTTCTTTGTTCTCTAACAATAGGTACAGCCTCTCAGGCACCCTAGAAACCCTTTCGGATCTCCGAAGAGGTTGTGTTTCAGTTGGTCCAGTCTCTACTGGTATGTCATTTGTGGTAACTTGTGGAATTTCTTGTGGTTCTTCATTAAGTTCTATAATTCCACTATTCTTTGAGAGAAACTCTTCCTCTAAGAAAACAGCATTCCTCGAAACAAACACCTTTTGTTCAGAGGGATCATCGAAATAATATCCAATAGACTCTTTTGGATACCCAAAAATTTACATAATATGGATCTCATATCCAACTTTCCTCCCACTAACTGCTTCACATAAGCACTACAACCCCATACTCGTAAATACTTGTACGAAGGTGTTTTGCCACACCATATCTCATAAGGTGTGTTGGGCACAGCTTTACTCGGCACTCTATTCAAAATTTGTGTTGTTGTTTCTAAGGCATAACCCCAGAATAAAAGAGGTAAACTAGTGGAACTCATCATCGATCGAACCATGTCTAACAATGTTCGATTCCTCTTTTCTGAAACCCCATTGAGTTGTGGAGTTCCAGGAGGTGTCCACTGTGAAATAATCCCATTATCTCTTAAATAATCAAGAAACTCATTAGTCAAGTATTCACCTCCTCGATCCGATCGAAGAACTTTAATACTACGACCAATTTGTTTCTCCACTTCATTTCTGAATTCTTTGAACTTTTCAAATACTTCAGATTTATACCCACACACATCTGTATGGATCAAATCTAACAGACCTTTAGCTCGCTCCACTTGTCCAACAAATGGTGATTTTGTCATTTTACCTTTAAGACATGACTCACATGTAGGCAACCTTTCCTCTCCCCTAAGGTCGAGTTTTGGTCCCAATTTGTGAATCTTCTTTTCAAATATATGACCTAATCTAGCATGCCAAATTGTGAATGAACGATGATTATCTAACTTCGTTTTATTTTGTTGAATGGTTATGATGGGACTTTGTGGTGTAATGGTATATAAACCATTTGTCAAATTTCTGGAATATATAAAAGTTGTATCTTTGAAAATAGAACACCTTCCATTTTCAATTACAAACTTAAAACCCTCTTTATCCAATACTGAAATAGAGATTATGTTTCTTTTAACATCCGGAACATACAAACAATTTGTCAAACAAATATTTACACCATCATTTAATGCTAGATAAACAGTCCCAATTGCTTTGGCAGCAACTCTTGCCCCATTGCCCATCCTTAGGATTGTTTCTTCATTGTCTAGCATGTCACTTCTTGCCATCATCTGCAAATCATTGCAAATATGTGAGCCACAGCCAGTATCCAATACTCAAGAAGAATCATTAACTGATAAGTTAACTTCAACAAAATAAATACCTGAACTTTTCAGGCTTGCAAGATATTCCTTGCAGTTCCTCTTCTAATGTCCAGTTTTACCACAATGATAACATTCATGATTAGACTGAGAATTAACCTTTTCTTTGTTCTTCCCTTTGTTGTTATTTGCCTTCTTATTGGGTTTATTGGGAATCTTTCCCTTCCCCTTCCTTTTCTTAGACTTTAAAGCCTTTGATCCAGAAGTGGATCCAACAAGAAGCACCGGCTTATCCTTTTAAATTGTGGATTCAGCCGTCTTTAACATGTTCACTAATTCTGGCAGAGAAGTCTCCATATTATGCATGTTAAAGTTAACAACAAAGCTGTCAAATGACGATGGCAGAGATTGCAACATGAGATCCACATAGAGTTCATTATCCATAATGACTCCAAGGGACGAAAGCCTTTCAACAAGAGCTATCATCTTCAGCCCATGATCATGAACTGAAGAGCCCTCAGTCATACGACACCTGAAAAGCTCCTTAGATATCTGATATCTAATTTGTCGCGTCCTATCACCATACAACTCTTGTAGATGAAGGAGGATTTCAGAAGCATTATTCAATAATTCGTTCTGTCTCTGTAACTCATTTGACATTGATGCTAACATGTAGCACCGAGCCTGGAGATTGTCATCAGTATGACGTAAGTATTCTCCATACTAATCAGAAGTCTGATCCTCAGGTGGAGGAGGAGGGGCTCTGTACAATACATATTCCCTCTTTTCAGACTGTAGAACAATTTTTAGGTTTCTCAGCCAATCGTTGAAGTTGGGTCCTGTTAATTTGTTTTGGTCTAGTATACTTGCAATTGGATTTTTAGCCATTTAGTAGAGTGATCTACAAAACAACAAAAGAAGCAGAAAATATTTAGACTATGGAATTTATATTCATTTAACATTAGGTCTTTAATATTAAATGTCTCCCACTATTTTAATTAAAACCCATTTTAATTATGAAAATCTAATTTTCATAGTGAGCTTGAAGTCCAATAAAAATATTCCATATCCAAATTTTATGAGTACGCATGGAACATTTATACTGGTAGTCAACTTTTGACAATTGTATCACTATACAACCTTCAAGATGTTTTGCCTCACCTTTCCTTATCTACCTCAATTTTATGACCGTATATATTACTCAGTGTCAAATCAAACCCATAAAACATTCATGATAACGGCCCACCGGAATGTCCCACGACTCATGGTCAACACAAAGAGGAATCCGTTTCACGAGTATCTTTACACTTAGTAGGGATCACAGCTTTCGACACAAAACCACCCCACGACTCATGGTCAATGATAAAGCATCAAAGCATCTCATGTCGTCTACTTTTGATAGAAGGCCTGGATTAATAAGTTCCAACTTATTTTTATCCATTATTGATTTGATATGAATTAATCAAATTAATTCTTTACGGTTCCTTAGATCTCATCGATTACCATCTTTACGTGTGTTTATTTATCGCATCATTCATCGCATGAATCGAAAACATAAATAAACCTAACATACATCTAATGCATGCATACGGTGGGATAATCATGACCTTGCCTATACGACCCATTCGAGCCAAAATGGGTCTATGCCTATGTACGTGATAAAACAAATAAATAGAACTACTTCTATTACAATTTATTTTATCTACCCGTACAAGCACAGGCCTTCAAAATTTACAACTTGTAAAATTACCCACACAGGTGTGGGCCTTTTGCATCGAACGGTCTCCACCTTGATCTAATCTTTCAATGATACAAAAATTTAAAATTTTACAAATCATAAATCAAAAGACTCGCAGGTCTCGATAAATTACATTCGTTCAATCACATTGAATAAAAATGCAACCATCAATCATATTGAATAAAACAACAAACATTCAATAATATTGAATAAAAGGCTCATGATCATCCCTAAATATAAACATTCATCACATGAATTAAAACATAAAAGGCTCATTCCACCTGACACGGCCCGTGTCAGAGGTCGTGTCACAGGTCGTGTCACATTCCAAGAGCAACTAATAACAGTACCTTGAGCTACACGACCGTCGTGTGACCTGACACGACACCCGACACGGGTCGTGTCGTGTGAATTTTTTTTTTCTTTTTTTTTAATAATTATCTTGTTTATCACATAAACATTTAATTATCTTGTTTATCATATAAACATTATAATTATCTTGTTTATCACATAAACATTAACAAATCAAAATCTATTTTTAAAGATGATAACCGTGGCTCTGATACCACTGTTGGGTACGCTAGTACCGTACGGGTGAAACGCAGCGGAATAAAATTTTTTAAAAACAAGTATTTATCGTATAAATACTCAACCCATACGTACATGTAGCGAATGCACAAATCGTCATCATTTAAAAACATGTAATAATACAATTTTTTATTTGTTAGAAGTAAATTAAAATTTACCTTTTATCTTGAACTCCTTCAAAAACCGAGGATGTATGAGGAAATCAATTCCCGGTTTGGTAACGATCACTTCTTGTGATTACTCACTTTAGGAATCCAAATGTCTTCCCTCTAATCGTATCCACCTTTTTGAACTTCGTTTCCGACAATAATTTCTTCGCTAGTAGAAACTACTCGGTTTTTCAAGAAGTATGGAATATATCTTTATAAGGAAATTTATCAACAACTCTTTCTTGTTTTATCACTAAACTCTTTGAATGTTTTTCTCTTGAAAGAACTTAGCCAAAAAACTTAGTTATTGATGTGCAAACATTTTGCACCTATTTATACTAAACATTTTAGCATAAAATAATCAATATTTGATATTTATTTATTTTAAATAAAATCAGATTTTATTTAAATAATCATACCAAATATTGACTTTTAATTAATAATGTGGAGTGGTTCTTAACCACCATCAACCACCATTATTTTGTCTCTTCATTATTTTAATCTTTAATCATATTAAAGATAAAATAATAATTCTTGAAAACATTTTTCAAGACTTTATTAAAATAATATTTTCTTCCAATTTCTTTATTTTATAATCATATTATTATTTAGATTTGAAATTTAAAATCCAATTTTAAATTCCAACTATTAATTAGTAATTCCATTAATTACTAAATTAATATCTAAAATTCAATTAATCAATCCAACTGATTAATTTAATATATTCCTTTAATTGATATCTAATCAAATTAAATTTATCAATTAATTCTAACTCTTTAGAATTACTATTTGAATTTTACCTTCATTCAAAAATTGGTGTGACCTTTTAGGTTCACAATTAATACTAGTAGTGAGTTTACAACTCTTTGTAATTTGAGTTAATCTTATTAACTCTTATTCATGAATTAACTCTTTAATTCAAGAACCCACATATCACGGGAACATCTAGCAAGTAGCATGAATCTTGTATTAAGTGAATAGCGAGTAAACCTATTTCGATTACAAGTCCATACATATAAAATTCTTTCGACATCCAATTTCCCGATTAAATCTTTGGGTATGATTTTGTCGAAACCCATGTTGATTTAATAACTATGATTCCATTTCAAGTTTAGTAATTCGTTTATGAATCTCTATTCATCCTGCCTTGGCCAAGGACTTTGAATTACTAACTATGAAACACATAGGAAATTCACTTATCTTCATAAGTATCGAATCCTTTGTTGGCCACTGACAAACTTCCATACATATTATTATAATACCCAAAATATCTCTTTATACGATTGTGCTAGCAAACAAAAGGATAAATCAAAGTAAAATATAATATGCACAAAGTTACCATCGTGCCTCAAGTCTAAGGATTAATCATGTACTATTGTAACATGAAAATTCTTATTCAACATGATAAACTTTCAGTAAGAATTTTCATACGGTCATGTTCAGTGAACTTGTTCTCTAACAAGCACCCACATATATGTATTTGCGTCCCACGCTAATGTTGATGGAATGCAACATTCTTGTCCAACAAGCATACATCATATGTGCAAGTCTTTTCCGGATTATTCGATATCCCATTTCGAAACATCCTACGACTTGGAAATGTATTTAAGATCACAACTTTCAAGGTATGTTCCATGATCACCATCTCTATGCGCAATCATACCTTATAACCATAAGTGATCTAGGGATTTTATCTTAAGTGCAATTATAGGATAAAAGCTTACTCTTAAGATAAAGTAATGCTTATTAATAATATAATTCCAATAGATTATATTTACAAGTAGAATACATCCAATCCGATTGGAACGCCGGGTATCCTACTCTAACATCTATGGCTAGCAGGATCTGAATAGATTTAAGCATTGCAATTGGTGAAAAAGTTTCCTCATAGTCAATACCTTGTTTTTTAGTATAACCTTTTGCAACCAGACGCACTTTAAAAGTATTCACCTCTCCATCTACTCCAAGCTTTCGCTTGTAAACCAATTTACAACCAATGGTTACAATACCCTGTGGTGGGCCCACCAAGGTCCAAACCTTGTTTGAGTACATGAAGTTCATCTCGGATTGCATAGCTTCTTGCCATTTATTTGAGTCAATGTCCAACATTGCCTCTTCATAGCTTGTTAGATCATTATCCAAAAGGAGTCCCTCTTCTTTGTTTTCTAACAATAGGTACAGCCTTTCAGGTGCCCTAGAAATCCTCGTGGATTTCGAAGAGGTTGTGCCTTTGAAGATCCAGTCTCAACTGGTGTGTTATCCGTGACAACTTGTGGGATAGTTTGTGGTTCTTGTTCTTCATTAAGTTCTACAACCTCACCATTCTTATTAGAGAGAAATTCTTCTTCTAAGAAAACAACATTCCTTGAAACAAACACCTTCTGCTCAGAAGGGTCATAGAAATAGTATCCTATAGACTCTTTTGGATACCCCACAAATTTACATAAGATGGATCTCATATCCAACTTATCTCCCACTTGCTGCTTCACATAAGCAGCACACCCCATACTTTCAGATACCTATACGAAGGTGCTTTTCCAAACCACATCTCATAAGGTGTGTTAGGCACGACTTTACTTGGCACCCTATTCAATATATGTGCCGTTGTTTCTAAGGCATAGCCCCAGAATGAAAGAGGTAAAGTAGTGAAACTCATCATTGATCGAACTATGTCCAACATTGTTCGATTCCTCCTTATTGAAACTCCATTAAGCTGTGGAGTACCAGGAGGAGTCCACTGCGAGAGAATTTCATTCTCTTTTATATAATCGAGAAACTCAGTGGTTAAATATTCACCTCCTCGATCTGATCGAAGAGTCTTAATACTACGACCACTTTGTTTTTCCACCTCACATCTAAATTCTTTGAACTTTTCAAAAACTTCAGATTTATACCTCAAAAGGTATACATAACCATACCTAGAAAAATCATCAGTAAAGGTTATGAAGTAGTGATAGTTCCCTCTCGCACTAACATTTAGTGGTCCACAAACATCTGTATGAATTAAATCCAACAGACCTTTAGCTCGCTTCACTTGTCCAACAAATGGTGATTTTGTCATTTTTCCTTTAAGACATGACTCACATGTAGGCAATTTATCCTCTACCCTAAGGTCGAGTTTTTGTCCTAATTTATGAATCCTCTTTTCAGAAATATGACCCAATCTAGCATGCCAAAGTGCAAACGAACTATGATTATCTAATTTTCTTTTATTTTGTTGAATAGTTAGGATGGGATTTTGATGTATAATAGCGTATAAACCATTTGTCAAATAACCGGAATATATAAAAGCAGTAACTTTGAAAATAGAACAACTTCCATTCTCAATAACAAACTTAAAACCTTCTCTATTCAAAATTGGAATAGAGATAATGTTTCTTATAATATCCGGAACATAAAGACAATTGTTCAAACAAAGACTAACACCATTATTTAAAGCTAAATAAACAGTCCCTATAGCTAATGCAGCAATTCTTGCTCCATTGCCCATCCTTAGGATTGTTTCTTTATTGTCCAGTTTTTTACTTCTTACCATTATCTGCAAATCATTACAAATATGTGAGCAAAAACCGGTATCTAATACCCAAGAAGAATCATTAACTTATAAGTTAACTTCAACAAAATAAATACCCAAACTTTTCAGGCTTGCAAGATACTCCTTGCAATTCCTCTTCCAATGCCTAGTTTTGCCACAATGATAACATTCATGATTAGCCTGAGATTTAACCTTTTCATTGTTCTTTTCTTTGTTGTTATTTTCCTTCTTGTTAGGTTTATAGGAAACCTTTCCCTTCCCCTTCCTTTTCTTAGACATTAACTCTTTGATCCAGAAGTAGATCCAACAATAAGCATCGGCTTATCCTTCTTTATCGTGGATTCAGCCGTTTTTAACATGTTCACCAATCAGGAAGTGAAGTCTCCATATTGTGCATGTTAAAATTAACAACAAAAGTATCAAATGATGGAGGCAGAGATTGCAGCAAAAGATCCACATAGAGTTTATTATCCATAACGACTCCAAGGGATGTTAAGCCTTTCAATAAAAGCTATCATCTTCAGCCCATAGTCTTGGACTGAAGAGCCTCAGTCGTACGACTCCTGAAATGCTCTTTAGATATCTGATATCTAATTTGCCTTGTTCTTTCACCATACAACTCTTGTAGGTGATTAAGAATATCATTTGCATTATTAAATAATTCATTTTGTCTCTGCAGCTCATTTGACATAGATGCTAACATGTAGCAACGAGCCTGGAGATTGTCATCAGTATGACGTAGGTATTCTTCATACTCATCGGATGTCTTATCCTCTGGTGGAGGAGGAGGGGATTTGTCAAGTACATAATCCCTTTTTTCAGACTGAAGAACAATTTTCAGGTTTCTCAGCCAATTATTGAAATTGGGTCCAGTTAATCTGTTTTGCTCAAGAATACTTGCAATTGGATTTTTAGCCACTTTAGTAGATTGATCTACAAAAACAACAAACGAAGCAGAAAATAATTAGACCATGGAATTTATATTCATTTAATATTAGGTCTTTAATAATAAATGTCTCCCACTATTTTAATTAAAACCCTATTTTAATTATGAAAATCTAATTTTCATGGTGAGCTTGAAGTCCAATAAAATTATTTCATATCCCAATTCTATGAGTACGCATGAAACATTTATACTGGTAGTCAACTTTTGACAATTGTATCAATATACAACCTTCAAGATATTTCGCCTCACTTTTCCTTATATACCTCAATTTTATGACCGTATATATTACTAAGTGTCAAATCAAACCCATCAAACATTCATGATAATGGCCCATCAGAATGTCCCACGACTCATGGTCAACACAAGGACAAAACCACCTCACAAGTATCATTATACTAAGTAGAGATCACAGCTTTCAAACACTAAACCACCCCACGACTCATGGTCAATGATAAAATGTCGTAGCATCGTCATGTCATCTACTTTTGATGGAAGGCCTGGATTAATAAGTCCTAACTTATTTATATCCATTTTTGATTTGAATTGAATTAATCAAATTAATTCTTTAGGGTTCCCTTTTAGATCTCATCGTTTACCATCTTTTACTTGTGTTTATTTAAAGCATCATTCATCTCATGAAACGCAAGCATAAATAAAACCTAACATACATCTAATGCATGAATGTTGTGGGATAATCATGACCTTGCCTATACGACCCATTCGAGCTAAAATGGGTATATGCCTATGTACGTGATAAAACAAATAAATAGAACTACTTCTATTACATTTTATTTTATCAACCCGTACAAGCACAGGCCTTCGAGATTTACAACTTGTAAAATTACCCACATAAGTGTGGGCTTTTCGCATCGAACGGTCTTCAACCTGATCTAATCTTTTAACGATACAATAATTTAAAATTTTACAAATCATAACACAAGAGACTCGCAGGTCTCGATAAATTACAATCATTCAATCATATTGAAAAATGCAAAAATTCAATCATATTGAATAAAAGGCCCATGATTATCCCTAAATAAACCATTCATCACATGAATTCAAGCATAATTAAAATTTATTATGCCACACGACTCGTGTGACAAAAACCGTAAGAAAAGGTGAATTTTTCTTGTCTCACACGACTCGTGTGGCTCATAGCACACGACGCGTGTGAGACCACACGACCCGTGTAACTGTGTCACACAACTCGTGTGAAATTGCCGTAACAAAGATCAAAATTTTTATTACGCCACATGACTCGTGTGACTCATCACACGACGTGTGGATCCACACGACTCGTGTAACTATGTCACACGACTCGTGTGGAAAAATCGAATTTTTATTTTTTAATAATTACATATTTTTTATCGTATAAATATTTAATTATCTTGTTTATCTCATAAATATTAACAAATCAAAATCTGTTTTTAAAGATGAAAACCATGGCTCCGATACCACTGTTGGGTTCACTTGTACCGTACGGGTTATTTGCAGCGGAAGAAATGTTTCAAAAATAAGTATTTATCCTATAAATACTCAACCCATAGATACATATAGCAAATGAACAAATCGTCATCATTTAAAAACACGTAATAATACGAATTTTGATTTGTAATAAGTAATTTCAAAATTTACCATTTTCTTGAACTCCTTCTTTACATGACGATGATTGAGAAAATCAATTCTCGGTTATATGTTGATATCAAAGTCCTTTCTGTTACTCGCTCAAGGGATCCACGTGTCTCCCCTCTAATCGTATCCACCCTTTTGTAATTTGATCTCGAGAACTCGTTTCTTCGCTAGTAGAAACTTCTCAATTTGTTCAATTAGTATCGGAATATTTATTTTAGAGGAGATTATAATTTTAATCTTTATTAAAAATTTTCAAGAACTAATTGTGATATGGAAATAACTCTCAAAGTTCAAGAACACTTCTTAATTTATAATTCTTGTAATTTTTCTCTCAATTATCTTGTTAATACAAGTGTAAAATGTGCATCACATATGTACAACTATTTATACTAAAACATTTAGATCACAAGATGTCATCTTGTAATTTTAAAATCATTATTTTATTCAAATTAGATGGCATCTTGATCTAAAATGATTATAATAATAAAAATGTCATTAGATCCCGTCTAATAATATTTTATTATTATATTAATCTTTAATCTAATTAAAGATTAAATATTATAATTTATAATTTAAAAAAAATAATTTATCAAAATAAATTATTTCACATATTTATAAAATCTCCTCTTATTATAATCATATTATAATATGGATTTGAATTTTAACATCTAATTTTAAAATTCAACTATTAATTTAGTAATTTCATTAATTACTTAATTAATATCCAAAATATAATTAATCAATCTAATTTATTAATTTAGTATATTCTTTTAATTGACATCTAATCAAAATTAGAATTAATTAAATAATCAAATTATATAATTAATACTTGTCAATTATTATAACTCTTTAGAAATACAAATTTCAAATGATCTATATTCAAAATTGGGTGTGACCTTTTAGGTTCACTATTAATACTAGTAGTGGGTTTACAACTCCTTGTAATTTGAATTAATCAAATTAATTCTTATTCTTTGAATTAACTCCTTAATTCAAGAACACACATATTATGGGAACATCTAGCAAGTAGCATGAATCTAGTATTAAGTGAATAACGAGTAAACCTTTTTCAATTACAAGTCCATACATGTAAAATCCTTTTGACATCCAATTTTCCGATTAAATCTTGGGTATGATTTAGTCGAAACCCAAATTGATTTAATAACTATGATTCCATTTCAAGTTTAGTAATTCATGTATGAATCTCTATTCATCCTGCCTTGGCCAAGGACTTTGAATTACAAACTATGAAACACATAATTAATTCACTTATCTCGTAAGTGTCGAATCCTTTGTTGGCCACTAACAAACTTCCATACATATTAATATAATACCCAAATTATCCCTTTATACGACTGTGCTAGCAATCAAAAGAATAAATCAAAGTAAAATATAATATGCACAAAGTTACTATCGTGCCTCAAGTCTAAGGATCAATCATGTACTACTGTAACATGAAAATTCTTATTCGACATAATAAACTTCCATTAAGAATTTTCATACGGTCATGTTCAATGAACTTGTTCTCTAACAAGCACCCACATATATGTATTTGCGTCCACACGCTAATGTTGATGGAATACAACATTCTTATCCAATAAGTATACATCATATGTGCAAATCTTACCAGGTTATTCGATATCCTATCTCGAAATCCCAACGACTTGAAACTTTTATTTAAGATCACAACTTTAAAGACATGTTCCATTATTACCATCTCTATGCGTAACCATGTCTTTATAACTAATAATGATCTAAGAACTTTATCATATGTGCAAATATAGGATAAATGCAACGACATAAGATAAAGCAATGCCTTATATTAATATAACTCCAATAAATTGTATTTACATGTAGAAATAAATCCAATCTGATTGGAACGACGATTATTCTACTCTAACAGGTTCCACACATGAACCCATAGATCAAGCTCTTTAAAGATTGGATGGTCAGCATGAAGATCCTCATGCTAGTCTTTAAGGATCAAACACTGGTTTTCAAATGTCCATCTTGTGCCTTTGCTCACTTTAACTTTGTCCTCCATATTGTCAAACACAAATTGAAAATAATTTGAGCTGATTTCACGAATAGTGACTGGGGACCTAAGTTGCCAGATTATCCCATTAGCCCTTCTCAGCCCCGGAAGCTGAGCCTTCTTTCGACCATTGATATTCCCAAAGAGACTACACTTGCATACTTATGCACTGTCATGAGTATCTGATAAGTCTATGGCAATAAGATTAGCTTCTCTCGATGAGAGTTGAAAGGATGTCAGTTTGTGAACAACTTCTTCTTCCATGACTCCACAATTGAGATATTAACCCAATGAACTAGAGACAAATTGACAATCCTCAGCAACCTGAAAAGGAAACCCTAAAAAATAAAAAAAAAAAGGGGTAAGAATGAGAAAAAACGAGAGCGGAAAAGAAAAGAGAGAAAATCTATCATAGAGAGAAGAACTCTCTACTGAAAGACGGCCAACAATAGTGACACTTCATCAACTTCGACCCGGCGGGTAATCGGGGTTCCCATTGCAAGAGAAATAGTTGCTTCATTAATGATTATTGAAGAGTCTTTTTTTTACTTCACCA
>CACSLK010029771.1:281366-293336 GCA_902706635.1 Striga hermonthica | reverse complement strand
TTTTTTTTTTTTTCTTTCAAATTCTCATGATGTTGAAAATCCTTTATCTTATATTTGTGTTTATCTATTAGTTAAAATATTTATTAAATTTTAAAAAAAAACTTGTCGTCTTTGTCTAAACTATATGATTACATTTATCAATTAATAAAACAATTATATTATTTATTTTTAAAAAATCTAAAGCTTGAACCATTAAGAAAAACAATGTTTAGATACATTTTGTAAATCTTTTATAGCTAAAAAAATGAATGGAACATTCCTTAATAAATTAATGTATTTCAGTTAATCGCATGATATATATACAACAATGAAAATATTATAGTTTGATATCTTTAAATATTAAAACAGTAGTACAATACCCGTGTACTATACGTGTAATTGTTAAGAAAAATATTTTAAAATTAACTAATAATAACGATAATTATTTAAAATTAAATTTATTTATTTATTAGGCTAATTTGAGTTTTTCATGGAAATCAATGAGCCGATTGAGAGCTTCCAAAATAAATCAAGGTTATATTAGTCAATCAGTATAATTACCAAAGGTTCTCATACAACATAAGGGTTATATTAGTCAACTATTATGGAATAACCAAGTTAGTTTTTCAATATTTTTTGAATGTACGAACCTGTAATTATTTTATAGAATAATATTATTTTTACCCAATCTACGAAGCATGTTTATTCGTCAAATAGATTCCGAAGCATGCGAGACTGCCATTTAAGCTCAACGCATTCTGCAATTAATTATAGAGGGGATATACTACTGCACCTATAAATACTTTTATATCCATATCCATTAATATATAAAAAGACTAAACAAAAAATCCAGCCTAAAATTTTTAGTTTATTAAATATAGGAATTACAATATTTTGAAATTTTCCGCCATTAAAATATGATAAATAAATGTAAAAAATAATTCAGAATTAAAAATCTGATAAAAATTGATAACATTTGAAAATATAAAATCTATGATATTTGTAGCATAACTGTGAGTATCTGTTTAGAAAGAAAATAAAAAGTATAATTTACTTAGAAATGCTCCCCTACTCACGGTGGGCACATGTTAATATCACTACAACAAATAGGCTTAGTAGGAACGACAAAATTGGCACAACGTTGAAGTCGTGCCTATTGAGTAATTATATAGCAACAACATCAAATGGTTGTGCCTATAGATCAGTTATACTACTGGCACGACATTAGTCGTGCGTAGAAGTTCAATGTCGTGTCTATAAATGTGAACATTAGGAATGACAAAATGTCATGCCAACAAATGATTTTGTCGTTCTAATTTTGTCATCTTATATCACTTGGTGCTATTAATTTTAGTAAATTGAAAATAACTTCCAATTAATAAATATTATGATCCATGGATCTTTTAGAATATAGTTTGACGTTGTTTTAATCTATTTCGTTACTAAAAAATAAAAAATAGTCTATGATTATATGACTGTTTCAAAATCAACTCATTTAGAACAAATTGATCAATAGTAGTAACATATTTTTAAAATTGATCAAAATAAGGACAATAACTATTGGAGTTCCATGTGTCCTGCTGAACAATGTCACTTCACGTCCACATGTCATGTGAAAGTTATGTTTGCTAAAACTAGTTGATAAGCTAGCTTATAGTTTCTAAATAATTTTTGAGCTTATAGCAATAACTTATGACTTATAGTCGAAAAACTAGCTTATGTATATGATAAAAGTGTTCGGTAAAATTAGCTGATAAGCTAGATGAAATAAAAATTTCAACTAGTTTATTTGAAAAGCTACCTGATATGGGATATTATACCTGAAGGGATTGTTGTAAGTATTTTTACCGGAGTAGAATCGAAAGATTTGTTCCCCGGGTCGTATCGCAAGGTTAGCCGGATTCAATTGTATGATTATTCGATCACGAGAAAGAAAAAAAAAATTCCTAAACACTCTATTCAATAATTTTGGGGGTTTTAATTATCAGCTAAAGATTTAAAACTAAAGCAAACAAATTAAATAGCAAGCGAATAACCTCGAATGATTAAAGTGCTAGGAAATCGGGGATAATTGCTTTCGGTTCTAACACAACTACCGGCAATCAATTGCTCGGTTAAGGGACTTGAATCGTTTCTCGTCCAGAGGCTCACTCTCAATAACTCTTCGTAACAAGAGAGTGAACTTACACGATCAACTATCAATTCCAACAACCCATAGACAATACTATTACGAACAAGTCTACTCTAAACAAGCCTATATCGACCAACGTCTCCCCTCTCGGTTCTACACGTTGATTAATTAGGTTAGAAAGGTGATCAATCTACTAACCCTAGAATAAGAACAACTTGAATAGATATGAACAATTAAGAACAAGCAATTATAATCGAACCTAATCAATCATCCCCTATCCCTAGCGTATGGATTTAGCTACTCATATGGAATTCAACATCAAAACTCACAAAAACCCAACCCATCATCATCAATCAAGCAATTGAGAAAATAAGAACTTACAATTAATAAAAGAATCCCAATGTCAAATCCACTGAACAATCCAAATCCAAGCCAGAAAACAGAGTTTTAATCTCCAAAACCAATCCAAAACAGCAAAAGTATAAAAAGGAATGAGTTTCTAGAGAGAAAAAGTGTAAAAACAAGGTCTGGAATGTGAATAATAATGTCTAGGTCGAAGTTCTGATGTTAAAATCCCGACCTCGAAATTCGCGCCGCGTAAGTCGCGAGTCGCGACATAAGTCGCGAGTCGCGACTTTCACTTTCCTTCAGGTCGCGAGTCGCGATATCTCGCGAGTCGCGCGTCTTCAAATATCTTTAATTTATGGGGAAGGTCGCGACAGGTCTCGCGAGTCGCGACTCAATCTCGCGAGTCGCGACAAAGGCTCGCGAGTCGCGACTCGTCTCGCGAAAACCATCATCTCGGCTCTGTTGGACTCGCGAGTCGTGACATTCTCGCGAGTCGCGACCATCTCGCGAGTCGCGACACTGACTCGCGCGTCGCGAGAAGTTTTGAGCAGCTTTTCGGTCCGTTTTTCCGGTCCTTCCTTCAGTATTCTGAGCACGTTAATGGGTCTTCTTAATGGGTCAAAACAATTTTCGAACAATCAACTACTCAACCAAAGGATTCAAGAATTAGCTCATCTAGAGGTTCAATCTCAATATCTCACGAAACAAGAGAAGAAACGTAAACAAATCAATCACGGTCACTGAGTTCACATGCTCCGGTTGACTAGGCAACTTCCCCTTGCCCATCAAATTTCTACTAAACAGAATTTATTGAGCAAACACTGACTTAAGCTTTGGAGGCTCTTCACTGGAAAACTCCTCAAATGTGAGAGTTCTTTGTAGGTACGTGGCGTTCAACCGACAAGAAGGAAGACGATTGATCGAGTTCCAGCCGATCAGAGAGTTTTACGTTACCATTTGGCACCGTATGTGGGACTTTCGTTCGAAAAGCGGTGTGTTGAGGTTGTGAGAGCTTGGTAGCTATGGCGGACGAAATTGAACATCATTAAACTAAACATACATGAACTCACGTCGGGAACATGAACTCACGTCGGGAACATAATAACCTGCAGGGTTTAACATAATAACTCTTCATGAACTCACGTCGGGAACATCATTAAACTAAACGTACATGGTGACCGTAATATCCTAATAACATATCATACATACAGTAATATTACCAAAGACAGTAGGAATATTAATTCAGCGAATTGAACATCACCCAAGTGAATCAAAATAATATATATTACATATAAATGTCTGTTTAATATTTTACGGGTTAAGAGAACGCAGTAATTAACCAAGGCCTAGTTCGTTTACGACGATTAGTATAAAATGAACTTCTCCTCTCTGAGATCCTGTTCAATACATAAATGTACAAGTGCAACAAATCAGTCAAGACAAACTGTAACATTGACACTACAACCATTCGGATGGAGTGTTCATATCCATTTTGGTTGTGAACCACAATTCTTATTTTCGCAAGTGACTAATAGAATGATATTCGGTTCGCCCGATGACGACTCATTCTATCTAAGTGCAAAACAACAGAACATAAAATTTGTTTAATCTAACATGATTCTCATTTATAAAGGGTAAAAGTGTAATATCATCCAAAGCCAAGCTTTTAGTATATAACACAACATTTATTACATATATAAAAAAGTCTTTTTAATATAATAGTGAATATGCTAAACGTTCCAGAAAAATATATCATCTCGTGCATCATACGGGACACGACTAGTTAAAGAGTAAGGGTATGATAACAAAAAAAGTTATCTTATTTGTGAACATAAATGAATAATCTCGAATACGATTTGGCTCAACTCGTTTAATTAACAAGCTCAATTAGTTGATCAAACTCTAGGGGTGAGCAAAACCAAGCCAAAACAAAAACTGCACCGAACCAAGCTATTGGTGCGATTTTTGGTAAGTTCGGTTATCGGTGCGGTTTGGGTTTTGTAAAACCGCAAGTATTTTGGTGCGGTTCGTTTTTCTGTCTGAAGGGTGCGGTTTTAACCGAACCGCACCGAATGTCATTAAATGTCACTTTTTTTTTTTTAAAAATAAAATATCATCTTAATTTTTACAATTATATTTACATAACATTAATTGGTGGTTATCTTGTTTATTTTCGGTTAACCGCAAAATTGAACCGCACCTAACCGATATTTTCATTAATTAATATGAATGAATTAATTTTTAACGAGCTAAACTAAGTATGGATATTAACAACTAGATTCGAATATTTAGCAACCCAAGATAAAAATAAATTCTAGATACGCTACTGACTTGACCATACTTAAAAGTAACATTTATTTTTAAAATTTTCTACATATATTTTTTAATTCACACCATGTAATAGGCCGATATAATACTTGCAATTCAATATATCAACCAATATATGTATACTTTTATATATGTATTTTTATTTTTAAGTTTTTATATGTTAATCTTTGAATATAAATTTAAGGTTACTGATCATATTTTATTATCATTATAATGATTACTATTATAATTTTTGTCTTTATATTTTATCTTTTAATATTGTATAATTAGTGGAGCAATTAATTAAAAGGCGGGAGAGTGAAAATTTGTGGGCGGCAAAAAATTTTTGGTCTCTCAAATTTGGTGTGAATTGAGCGGCAAATCCAATAAAAGGTTGAGGAAGAGGCAAAGACAAAGCTTGAGACTTGAGTCTAGGGTTTAATAAAATGTCTCGGCCGACGGGCAAAGAGTTTCCGGCGAGAGGCAAATCTGAAGAAGGCGATTCGAAAGGCATGGATGCTTTCTTTGGAAAACGAAATGCAGGAAATTCGCGGTAATTCTCAAGGGCTTGTTCTCTTATCCAAGCAATGTTTAGATCTACTATTTTTTTGTTGATTTAGAGTCCAAATCTAATTGAAGGTTAGTTTATTCTAAATGCTTGAAACTGTCTGAGATTTGGATTAAGGAATTGTGGATTTGGAGTCCAAATTTAACTATCTAGTGCTTGCTATTTATTTTTCCTTCATAATAAAGAAGAAGGAATGAATTTAAGTGACTGAAAACGACAACCTCTTAATTAATTTGATTTTCAGTTCTAATATTGGTATGATCTATTTGTATATGCAGAAACATTGGCAAGAGAGAGTAACACACAACAACCCAATAATGGTGGTATATGGCTTGAATTTCTAATTTCCAAGTGCAGTTTGTTTACTTTTTATTTAAAGTTATTATTTTTGTTTACATTTTTTACACAAATCATATCAAACTTGTATTTTTCAATTACTCGACCATATCACATTAACTCACTTGTCTTATTTATTGATAAGAACTTCCCTCTCTTTGTGCCATGATATATTTGTAGGTGGTTGTGACATGTAATGGAATCCAATCTATATTTCTGTAGCACTTCATCTTGTTTGTTGAGGTAAGAGATTTTAGATGAATCCTTAAGGCACTCCAATAAGCTCAGATTCGAAATGGATAAGATAAAGGATGAATGTTGTTAGTACACATTAATGTCTTATTGAAAGTATTATTATCATGAATGATATGGTTACCCTGACGTAGCAATCTCATATTCCATTTGAATTTGGAGGTCCTAACAATATAGTTCGTTCTTTATGATTTTCTTGTTCCACATTTTTTATATGACATGAGCACGCGATTTAGTTTTGTTTAATGCCATCTCATTTTACTTGCAGAACTAATAGCAATGGATATACTGAAATAAGTTTCTATTTAGCAATGGATATGCACCCAAACAAGTTATGTTAGGAAGGGAATACAATGTGTTAGTTGATTTATTACTTTGTTTTCAGTAGCTTGGTGATTTATTTTTGCTTCTAGTTCTATAATTTTTATGAACTTGGCATAATATCACATTAATATTTTATCATTATTTTTTATATCTTGCAAGGACATTCAAGATAATTGCTCAAGTTATGGTGAAGTTGTATCGAGAATAATTATGTGGAAGAGGAAGCAGTGGGGGATGATATTGATTCGTCTATTGGTGTAGATGAGCATTCTCGATCTTTATGTTAAATAATTCAAAATGTATTACCATATTTTGCTTCCTTTTTGTATACTTGTGTACTTTGATTATAGGATCTCAATACTAATGTATTTAGTTCCAAGTACTATGTAATAATTTGATTAATCTTAATCAAATATTTAGTGCCATTTTGTATTTTTTTATGTTGATTTGAGTTTTTATTGTTGCATGTTAATTTGGGTCCCTGCTTTGATTTAGGTTGATTTGAAAAGTATATTGAGCTTTAAGTTATTAAGGTAGGATACATGCCTACAATTTTGAGCAAAAACGATATTATTAAGCAAGTTCTTATGAATACAAATATCAATGGCAACCAAAAAACTGTAACAACTTGTTGTTGCAATTAGTTTAATCAATAGGCACAACAAGATTGGCACGATTTTGTTATTTGTATATATCAATCAACACGGTGCAATTGGAACGACAAATAGGCACGACATGTTGTCCTTGATGTTGTTTTCTCTACAGCAACGACAATATGGTTGCAACATATCTATAGACACATGTCTATTGCGACGACATGTTTTGCACGACATGTCGTTCTAATACATCAAGAGCCACAATAACACCATTTATAGCCACAATTTTTGTCATTCCAACTAGCACCAAATGTTGTAGATGTCCACCGTGTAGGTGGCATGCACTCATTGGTGATGTTAATATTTCTAAAAAATACATCACTTATGAGTGCATGCCACCTACGCAGTGGGCATATTAACATGTGCCCGAGAGTAGGTGAGCATTTCTCGTATTTGTACATCATAATTGTAAATATATATTTAATTTTTTTTTATTTTATTTTGGAAATTCATAACATATCTAGGTAAATTATATCAATTTGTCCCGATTCCATGTGGATTTTTTTTTTTTTTTTTTTGAAACTTGCAACATATAATGGTAACGTTTGATTTGTTCCACATTACATGTATACCATTTTTTATTGGTTTTTTTTCAGAAATTTCTACATGACAATTTTTAATTTGTTCGTATGTGTCGTATCTTTTTTTTTTTTTTTTAATGCTCACATATTTTTTTATCTCGATTAATCCATACAATCCTTTTACATTCAGTGCTATTACAAAATAGAATTCGTGTACAGAACTTTTTAAGTGAAGATCGAGGTAAAGACAATAACACTACAAGAAATGATGAATTTTCAACAAAAAAATATTGTAATAGAATTATTCTAACGACTATTTCATCAAATATTTCAATATATTATTTCCATTGAAATTTTTCAATGGATTCCAACAAAAATTCCAACAAAAACACTTCGTTGGAATGAGTTTTTCATTGAAATTTTTCCAACGGTAGATTTTCCAATAGGGGTGGAAATAAAAATTCCAACGGAAATTCCTAAGGTAAAAAACATCAAATTCCATCTAAAATTCTAATGAAAAACACATTCCAACGGAATATTTCCACTGGAATTTCCGTTGGAATCATTCCAAGTGATGTTATACCATTAGAATATCCGTTGATAATTTCAGTGGAATATATAATTTTTTTTTTCTTTTTTTTTTTTGTAGTGTAAGATATGGTTTTTGAAGGATTTTTTTTTAAATTGTTCAATATTTATTAATCAATTATCTGACAAATTATAAACAGATGCAAATAATCACTCACTTTTTTTAGATACATTAATATTTAAAATAAATTAAAGTTTAGTAGTTTTAAGAGGTGATTAAAAATATTTTTTAACTACAAAATCCTATTAATGTATTGTTCACGTTAATTTGATCTAATTGATAAGATACATGATATGTTTAAAGTTTAAGATAACTATAAGGGGGTGATTTTTTATGAATTCATCTAGAAATTAATTGGTTTATTTTTAACTGTAGTTAAATTTGAAAAAATGTGGTATGATTAATTGTTAGTTGATATATTAAAATAATATTTAAAATAAAATAATTAAAGTTCATATGATGTAAAAGTAAGATAAAAATGATTGGAATTGATTGTTAGTTAAAATTATGTGAGTGGATGAATAGTGAATTAAAGTTGATGTGATGTGCAAGCATAATTAGTTGAATGATTGGTTGATATTTAATTATATTGATAATATTGGAGATAGTGAAGTTGAGTTAAAGTTGAGTTGATTGGTTACTTTTAAAGTGAATTGATAAACAATCACAACGATAAATGAATAAGAAGTTTAAATTAGGAAATACATTTAAATTTATGTCTTGTCTCAAACAATATACATATCAACGTTCTTTGTGTATATGTCTGAATGACAAAAGTACCTTATAATCATTATTATGTTTATTTAACCGCTTAGTATAATCGTTTAGTCCAATAATTAAACTTAGAAAATAAACTTAATATATTCTTTTAGTCTACTATTTAACTTTAAAAAGTAAGTTTAACGTTACTTCTCGGTTTATTGGGATATATATGCACTTGTATTTTGATATATACAAGTACAACATCCGTGTATTAAACGGGTGTTTGTTAGAATTTATTCTTAAATTTTAAAATTAATGAGAAAACTATATTAAATTTAGTTTACATTTTTACAAAAAAAAAATATATTACTATATATTTTAAAATGATATGTGTTACTTATGACTTACATGTGTTATATTATATTAGTCGTTATAACTTATATCATATAACTACTTGAAATATAAATATATTAGTTGATAAATAATTTATTTTTCTAATTAATATTAAAAATAATTTTATTATTGTTATAAAGATAAATATAAATTATTTTTTATGCATACAATATAGATGTTAAATCGAAACTCATCAAAAGAAGATTAATTTGATATATTACATATGTAAAATTGATAAAAAATACAAAAAATATTAACTTTTAAAATATATATACAATTCAATAGTTATAATAAGGAATTATATTAAAATACAATTAATACATTACATGACCATAAATAATCAACATATTTATGGTAATCCGAACCTAATTATTTTTTATTTGGAATTTAATTAAAATTTACTCAAATCTAATAACGAATCATGTAATTATGCCACATAGAATTACGAAGCATCAGAAACAGCCACGTGGGCTCAGCGTGTTCTGTATTAATATATAGGGGAGGGGGATTTGCTTTAGGTGTAATGGTTTGTTTGTTTGGTTCTCTTCCAAAATAAATAAATAGTTGGTGAAGACATAGAGTACATCCGACTGACCAAAAATAGAATAACCGAGAGAAAACATCGTATATATTATTAGGTATTCACCAAATTTTTGTTGGGTTTTTATTTTATTTTATTTATTTATTAAAATAATTTGGGAAAAAAAAAAAAATAGAACTTTGAGATTGAAAGTATTTTATGATTCAGAAATCAACTGTAGTTGGTCCTGCTGCTTTGGCCTCTTGACAATTTTAGTCCTAGACCAGAGCATTTTTCTATTCTGAATTACTAAACACCTTCCCCTTATTACTACTCACTACCCCCTAAAGACAGCTTTGCCCTTTACAATTTTTTTAAAAAAGAGAATGTCCCACCTTCCGACCTATTTATCGGCCGGACCGAGCTCCGAAAAATTCTAAAAGTAACTCCGAATAATTTCAGCAAAAAAATGCTATCCAACAAGATTGGTCATGCGGCGGCCGGCCGGTCAAACCGGCCGGACTAGAGTTGGCCGATCGAGGATCGCGATCGATCTTAGACCGGCCGGTCGGCCTTTTTTCGGCCAGCCGACTGCCTTTTTTTCGCTTTTTTTTAATTAAAAAAACTTTATATATTATAAAATATATTTTATAATAAATTTAAAAAATTAATAAGTATAATATGGTAATATATATTTTATTATTAATGAATTTTTTCTAATATATTAATATTATATATATTTTTTATATTTTATATATATTAATATTTTATATATTCCATATATTTTTCATATTTTTAATATATTAATGTATATATATATTAAATTAATATATATTAATAATTTATGCATATTAATTAGTTTATATATATATTAAATTTTTTCGCACTTTTTTTAAACTTTAAAAATGTTTAAATATTAAAAATGAATTTATTTAATTTCATATATATTATAATATATTTATAATAAATTAAATAAATTAATAATTAAATTTGATTAATAATTTAAATATATTATTAATTTAAAGTAATATATATATTAAATTAAATATATTAATAATTTCATATATATTATTCTATATTGATATATGAATATATATTAATATAGATTAATAAAATTAATATATATATATATATATATTATATTAATATATATTAATAAAGTTAATATATTATATAATATATATTACATTAGTATAATTATTATAAATTATGATAGTATAAAATATAATTAATTATAATAGAAAAAAAGTATATTACTATAAATTATATTAGTATATAATATTTTCTTATTAATTAGTATAATTATTATAAATTATAATAGTATAAGATATAAATAATTATAATAGGAAAAATTATATTAGTATAAATTATTTTGTTATAGATAAGAATTGATTATCTTTCAAAATAAAATTGATTGATATTATGTTAGAAGTTAAAAATTATTGTGTTATAGATTAAGATTGATTATCTTATAAAATAGAATGTATGAATAATATGTTAGATGTTAGAAATTATTGTGTTATAGATTAGTATTGATTATCATATGAGGTATAATTTATTGATATTATGTTAGAAGTTGGAAATTATTTTGTTATAGATTAGAATACATTATCTTATGAAGTAGAATTTATTGATATTATGTTAGAAGTTAAAATGGATTATATAATAAATTACAAATTATTATTACTATGTTAGAAATTATAACTGATTATTTTGTAAAATTATTAACATAAATCGTAATATATTGCAGGTGCCACTCAAAGATTTTGGAGGAGACGGTGTTGATTACAGACCTGCTTTCACTACACATGACCTATTTGATATTGTGAATAAGCTGTTAAATGGGCAAAAGATATTGCAATTATATGGGGTTTCGAATTGGTCATCTCGAAACACGAAAAAGAAGGAAAGCAGAAGGTGTTGAGGTGTTGTAGGAGATTTAGTTAATGCTGTTTTGAGACGTTCGAAAATTAAAGCGTTCAAATGCCCTTTTATGCTAAAAGTCAAATTTGTGGCAGAATAAAAAAAATAGTGTATGTGGGTTCCTTATGATGATGAGAAGGGAACACATGATCATGCAATGGCTATGACGCCATTGTAATGGTGGGATCGACGCCGCACTCGTTCGGATAAGATGGGGACGGGGGTGCTTGTGACGAGGAGCAGTGGATGGAAGTTATAGCTGACCTCTTTCCTATTGCTACACTTGTTAATGCAGTTGTCGTTTTGTTAGGTCGTGTTATACGTTAATTTCGAGTTATGTTTGTTATGCACTTATTGAGGATAAAATGTGTTGGTGTTATATACTTAAGCTTTGCTTTAGTGGATATTTCACTTGTTATTC
>CACSLK010029771.1:230303-264030 GCA_902706635.1 Striga hermonthica | reverse complement strand
AATACAAGAAAGTGTTCTTGAAAAATTTCCTTATTAATATATATATTCTATACTTAATGAATAAAACCGAGTAGTTGCTACTAGCGAAGGAACTATTGTCGAAACCGTACTTCAAAAGGTGGATACGATTAGAGGGAAGACATTTGGATTCCTAAAGTGAGTAACCACAAGAAGTGATCGTTACCAAACCGGGAATTGATTTCCTCATACATCGACGGTTTTGAAGGAGTTCAAGAACAAAGGTAATTTTATAAATTATATATATCAAATCAAAATTAGTAAAAGTTACTAGATTTTAAATGATGCTTATTCGTAATATCGTTATACTTATGTACGGAATAAGTATTTATAAGATAAATACTTATAAAATTTTAAATTCCGCTGTAAACTCTGTTCCATACGGTATATCGAACCCAACACTCGGTGCCCCAACATTTCGAGTAGCCAACTTCGAAGAGGAATCCAATTCAGAAACGTTGAGAGCAAACCTCGATCTAATCGACGAGCACCGGTCACAAGCCGAGCTCTGAAACGCGGCATACAAGAGGCGGAGCGAAAGATATGTCAACTCCCATGTCAAAGCCCGCTCCTACTAGGTCGGTAATTTAGTGCTTAAAAGGGTGACGAGACCCGATCCTGGACCCCTCAAACCGAAATGGGAGGGGCCTTACAAAATCAGCGAGGTTCTCCCACATGGGGCCTACCGTCTCGAACACCTAGACGGCACCCCACCAATATCCCTAGAACTCGACGTTCCTGAAAAATTCTACTACTAAATCCAGGTCTAGGATGTTCTATGTCCCTTTGTAATCATTTATCTCGTGATTTGGCGAATTTTGTAAAAAGCATGTAATTTTTCTGTTTTTGTAAATAGGAGGCTTAGGCTTAGATCGAGTCGAAGCGGCATAATTATCGTATGAAGCAAAGATGCAGGTCGGGTTCAGTACGATGGCCCGGCCGACACTAGCCGGGCTCAACTAGGTAGCCCGGTCAGGCCAATAATACCACCGAGTCTGAGTGCGAGACCAGTCAGGTAAGCTGCAACATAATTATGTGCAGGTCGGGTTCAGTACGATGGCCAAGTCAGCACGAACTGGGCTCTGCAAAGTATGCCGGTCAGGCCAAATCGCCAAAACGTAAGAAATGAATAACGAGCTCAAACGCGAAGCTCAACAAAGTCAGACCATCGTCCAATTCAACAGGTAAGTCGAGCAGGTAACGCACCAAGTAAATAATAAACGTCGAGCCCAATCGTGAGGCTCGGCCTAGTGAATAATAAGCGCCGAGCCCAATCGTGAGGCTCAGCCAGGTAAATTACAAACGCCGAGTTCGTTCACGAGGTCCGGACAGGAACGACCAAAGTACCGGCCTCAACCGCGGAGCCCGGCACACAAACCGAACTCGAAAAGTTCCGCGAATTATCCAAAAGCTAATAACAAAAAGGCGCACAAGTCCGTTCGACAAATAATTAAAAAGACATCCATTCAAAACAAATTCAAAAGGTTCAAAAGACAAAGCACCGAACCGGTGCCAACAAAGTACTCGTTCATAAAAGCGACAAAAACAGCAAATTGTTTCAAAGACCAACAGACAGTTGAAAAAAATGGCACACAGGCCAAAGATAAAGCAAAAAAGAGCAACATAACTAACGCCGAGTTCACGGGTCGGCCCACGGGCTGGAAGGAACATCGGCGAGCGCTTTTGGAGCCTCAGGATCGGCCGTCTCTGGGCCGACAACCTTTGGGTCAACTACCGGCAGGTCTGCGGCCAAGACATCAGCCTCGTCACCCCTCTCCTTGTTCACTCCCGAAGGGCCGGCCTCATCACCATGTCTCTTCTCTTGGTCCAGGATAAGGACATCTTCCCCGTCCGAGGCGTCGACCACTAAGGGGTAGGGCTCATAGCTGGTCAGCTTCATCCCCTCGACTAAGCGCTTATCTCCGGGATAAGGGCCGAAGTCACGCAAGCCTACGACTATGTCGTCAGTCCAGCCCTCACGGTGGTGAACCAACACAACCTCCTCCTCATCCACTTCACAAATGAGCCCATCGAACTCGGCCTCTAGAACGTACTTCACTATCTTGGCGTTCATAATCGCCCTAAAATCCTCCAGTGAGAGCAGTCCATTGTCGAGACATTGAAAGAGCCAGAAAAGGTTGTATTCGACCCCAGAGTTCTTGTCGGCCATGATCTCTTTCTGGAAAAGAGCCTGGGCTTTTAGGTAGGTCATCTGGGGAGGTGCCAGCGCGGCAACCGCAGCCTCGACCTGTCACTTCTTCACCGCCTCCTCCTGGGCGTCCGCCTCGTCCCGAAGAGCACGGACCCAGCTACGAAAGGCATCCATCTCTTTCATCTGAGCCTCATACTGTTTGGTCATTTTGATGGCGTGCCTCCGCTCCGATGCCTAAGTCAGTGCTCAGATCAAGAGAGGGAATGTGTAGTAAATGAATGAATAGAGAATAGAGAGAGTGAGATACCTTGACCCCCTTTTATAGGGGGAGTGTACCTTTTGGGCCCAAGTTGGGTTTAGCCCATATCTTTATGCTTAGATGTCTTAGTGGGCTTATCCTCCAATATATATTCATTTTATCCATTAAACCGGGTGTAGTATAATATCATATATCAGACTTATATCGGCCTCAAACTCACAAAGGATGTCGCTTAGCACGCCGGTTAGGGGAAAACGGAGCCCGAGATGGATAATATCCCGGTAGACACCAATGCAACCCAACAACGGACAGTGAATGCGTTCCCCCATATACGGGGAGAACACGCAAACATCCGAGACAAAGTTGAATTTAATCCGTAGTTGGGCCATGTCGGCGTCGTCTATCACTGAGGGCATGAACCAGGCCATTGACTCGCTAGGGGTCGCCCAAACCCGAGGCGGGCGACACCAAAAACCAAGAGGAACCGAAGTATCCGCCTCGATCTCGGCATCGGTGGCCTCGTCACCGCGACCCATTGGCATCCTCTCACGCCCCTCCGTGTCGCCCCGAAGGGTTTTGTCGACTAAATCCTGGTCGACATCCGAATCAGACTTGAGGAAATCTAGGTTCACATCCTCCTCACTTTCACCTTCAACGGCTTGGTTCAGATCCGGTCCGACGCTGCCGTCTCCGCCGAGAGAGGTGTCATTTGTAGAGGGGCCCGGGCGAACCACAGAAAGCGGAACTGCCTCCGAAAGCGCTTTCGCCGCTGACGTTGGAGAATAAATCACAAGTTTCCCTGTCGAGGGTATTGACAGGTCACCGAAAGAGCCAGTATTTTCGCCAGAAGCGTCGGCATCGGATACGGGTTTGGAAGAGGAAGACATAATTAGAAAATAAGAAGAGAAAACAAAAAGACCGGGCTAAAGGGAAGTAAAATTACCGTGAAGAAATGAAAAAACTCGCCGGGAAACTGTTAGAAGCCTTCTCGCTCAAGAAAATATGAAGAACCAAAGTTGCGAAAGTAAAAGAAGAAGAACAAAAAACTGCTAAGGTCTTCAAGTTATAGGTATAGAAACCCAATCAGATAGTGACACGTGTAGAGGAATTCAAATATCAAAAACCTGAATGGATGTATCTGTCGGGAACCGACACGCACGATCTCTAGGGAGGGTAAAGAGACTCCGACACGTGTGCACCGCGTAAGCCACAGTAAAAGCGGCATGCCTTTTCATAACCGACAGGAAAGGCTAATCGTCAGGTCGCATTTATGACGCGTCGCTTCGGCGGACGTCATTTAATAATTCAAGAAATCCGACCAAGGGTAGCGGAAATGCCGGTCTCAGGGGATAACCGCAAAAAGGCTGAGGTCGGGCGAATCCAGGTTTCCTAAAGTGGCGACCTCGAAAGTGACGCCGCGAGCCTCACCTCCGAGCTCGGGGCCTGTATGTTGACATCCGGATCAGCCCGACCGAGAATAACCGGGTCCGAGTCACGAAACGATGAGCAGCACCAACCTGGATGAAGATAAAAGTTAATCAGGGCGACCTCCTGTGCGCTCGCCGAGATCGGCACTCGCCACGTGTAGTGCCGACCTGTCAAAGTACCGAGTGAGGTAGTGTAGCGCCCCATTTGTTCCGGATTTAATCGGAATTATTTTTAATCATTTTATTTATTTTCGGAGTATTTAATTCGTACTCGATTAGTATTTTATTTGGTTATGTGATAGTAATTGCTTAATTGCTTAAGTGTATTAATAATAAATCGAGTTGGATTATTTATCGATTTAACTGAATAATCGAGCAACGTGTTTATTCGGATTTTTAATCGAGCATCGAGCAAAATGGATATTCAATCGGAACGCCAATCGCCACGAGATCGGGCCGCCCGTGGGCCGCTTCCGTTACGTCCGCATGACTTCAATTTGTTTAATTGGAATATTTGAAATAAATTTTTGTAACAACATTCTCTAGCATCATCCATTTTACTCCTCTTTATGAAATATATTTGACCACTTAATTATGATTTATTGTTGTTAATTAGTCATTTAATTATCCTCTTCCTCATGAAACGTTTTGAACTTCTCTCTCACTCAACCTCTGAATTTCGAACGCACGCTCAGCAGAAAGAAAGAAGTGAAATATTTGATCTCTTCATCTCCCTCAATCACCATCGCTAACACTCTTCTTTTTCCCCTCTAATAATACAATCACCGCCTGTAAACTTTTGTTCCCTTCCCGTCGCTGCTCTCCCTAGCGATACCATCACCCCGGCGACCCTGCACCATATTTCCCGTCGCAAGCAACCGAGAACTCCGGCGTCCGAGAAGAGCAGGGATTTTCCGGCGTCGTGAACCTTCAGCCGGCAACCTCCGAGGACCACCTTCTTCCGGTGATCAGCAACCGAGCCTCACACGCCATCATCATTCGAGAACCAGCAGCTCTCAGGCCCGTAGTCGAAGGTTTCGAGCTTAAAGTCGTTCGTCCTACCCGTTGTCGGGCCCATTTCCCGTTCGATAACTCATAGTTTCCCCAAGTCGGGTAACTTATTCGAATCCTCTTGTTATTACGGTCGTTCTCATATATCGCATGATAGATGTATATGTCCTACGTGCTATCGAATTCGTATTCGAAGTCGGTTTTCTTTCGAATTATCCGTCGGTTTTTATATGTCGTTTTGTTTATTGGGTTATGTTCGTAACTCCGTTAAATCAAGTATCATTCATTTTTTTTGTGATAAACCATATTGTGCTCATTTATTTTCTTTCAATAAGTCATATTAATCGTAGTCGAGCTTAGAACATTTGTTATATGTATTCATTGTTATTTCATGTGAAATCGCATGTTCGTTTCTTCTGTTGTATCTCAGTTTACGCTATCAAAGACCAGTTATTTGAAGTTTCTTTCTTCTAATGAAATGTAATATATTCAGTTTTCTATATCTGGGATTTGGAATTTTGTAATTCCGATTTGAAACGAATAAGTTATGACTTTTACAAAATTGTTGCGCGTTCAGTTTTTGAGTTCATTGTTGCAGCAGATCGTCTGTGTTTGTCACTATTTTTGAGTGACGGGATCTTGTTATTTTCCTTTGATGTCTTCATAAAAGTTGTATTTCTCTGAGTTATCTTCCGAGAGGAAAAAGAATTAAGTGATTATCATTTTAATTTTGATAGTTACGTCGAAAATATGATCAACGCGCAGTCTGTTTTCACAGTTTCAAAGGAAAACAGTGGTTCCTTCTGTTTTGCTGTTTTTGACATATTTCCCAATACCTGGGAAGGTTGATGTCTTCTGATTATTTTTAGATCTATCTCTTAAGTTTCAAATGGTTTTTGAATCACTCAAAAATAACTTTTGTGTAAAACGATACGTTCGGATTTCGAAAGTCGCGCAATCAGTTTTTTTTTCAAAATTCTGCAAAAGCAAAATGTTGGTTAAGCCCTATGAGATCTTGAAACAATTTTTGATTCGAGTTTTAGATCAAATTGTTGAGTGTTTGTTTTTTTGTGCTTAAGTGCCGAAAGATGTGAGTTCTAGCATGATTTGTTATAGTCGGAAATTTGTATGAGCCATGCTTAAATAGTAGAGGTAAATGAAAAACTTATATATGTGACATTCATGCCTTGTTTTAATATTGATTATTGGAGGACTTAATGGTGATTAATCTGATAGGATAATTTGAGTTTAATTCGTGATGGTTGAGAATAATTGTTACGTGTTTATTCGCATGAGGTGGTGAATTTTTTAGCCTTTGGAATTGTTGTTAAAGTCCTCCAGTTCAGTATATAGAGTTGTTCGTTCTTGTTGTCCTTATCTGTCTCATTTTTCCTTACCTGCCTTAACTATCTACTTTGTGTGTCATATCTACTTAGAGTAGTGAGGTAATTTTGATAGGAGTTATCTCGCTTAATGTTAGGTTCTTGAGGAGTCGAACCCTCGACCTACGTTTCTGCTATTTGAGTATTTTGCCTACCTCGTCATCCAGGTGGGTACAGTTTGTGTATCTATAATTATTGTATTTCATTATTTCGTATAAATGTTCGTCTCGATAACTTTAGTATGCCTGAGAACCTTAGTCTAGTGTGTTACACCGCCAGGGGCGTCTCGCCTTTAGTGCCTTTGATGAATGCATAAGCAGTGCGAGGTCACCTGCCCGTCGTATCCGGGAAGAGGACGCCCTAGCCCGTGTGTTCGGGAAAAATATCTCAACTGTCTCCTGGAAAGGATCCCTTAGCCCGTGTCGAGCCGGGGTGGGAATGTTTCTGGTTACTTCCTTGCCGATGTTTGATCGGAAGGTTGTTGTATGCACATAGGAGGTTTGCGATAGGGCCATATAGGGAGTTAGACCTGGATTCTATGCATACTCTATTTATGGTTTTGGATCTTTATGCGAGATAGACTTATGCGATATTGGTGAGCATAGTGGTTTTGCTCACCCCCATTGTTCTGTTGTTTGTCCTCTTGTTTCTACTTCCTATCTTTAGGTTGAGCATTGTTGGCGGCGGCAGCGAGAGACGAGCAAGTGGTGGTCATTGGATCGTCATGTCTTTGCTTCCGCATTTATTGTTTATTGTTCTATTATTATTTATGAATTATGTTGCTTCCGCTAAAACATTTTGAATATGTTTATGGAATTATGTTGGAAACCTTTGAACGTGGTTTTGAATGATTATTATAACTTGGTTTGAATATCATGTTGTTAGAAATGCATGTGTAGATGCTCGTACTTGTTTTAGTTCGATATTTTGTTGATAGTTAAGTAGCGCCCGTTTATGTCAAAATTTTAATTTGGAATTTTGCGAAAAAATTACTCTGATTTTTATAAATAAATTCAGTAAACTCTTTAAAATAAAACGGGGCGTTACAGTATGTATCAGAGCTAGTCTGCGTTTCCTGTAGACTATCTCTAGTGTTAGTATGTTTAATGACCATTGACCACTCGCTTTTGTCTCGCCGCGCCAGCTCGAGGTATGAGTTTTGTCGTTTTATTTATTTTATATGGGGCTTAGGACTATCCACCTTCTTATACTATGAATTCTAGTGGTTATTGGGTGAATCTAGTCGCATATGAGATTAGTTATGACCCTAAAACATTTCACTCCGTAAGTTTCGAGTTAGCACCTTGTGCGAGCTATATCGCCGATGGATGAGATTTGCATTATGCACCATAGCTTTTTGGTGACCAATGTCAGGATGCCTTATTGAGCTTAGACAACCGAGAAATTCCGAATGTGCGGGATCACTCGAACGTCTGGGCCAACTGACAAGTGGACCGGAAAGTGGACCGGAAGAGCAGTGGTGGAATCCAATCATTGGAGTAAAATGATTGTGATTTAAAGCTTCGAACGAGTTGTCAACCGATGCCAAAGAGCTCTGTTGATCGATGGAGTGTTGCTAATGGGACTCTCGAGGATGGCAAGATCTCGAGGAAAGCAATGGCTACTGTTACTTCGTGGGTTACGAGCGTTGACCGCGAAGGCTGACAGTTGATGGGATGACCCCGTAAACTCAAGTGGATCCAGCGTGCTGATTACACCGAGTCCTAACTCGACCAATCTGTTATCGTTCGCTATACCGACTATTGGAATGGAGACTATAAGAGGATCTTGACGTTTCATTTCAACTGCGAATGAAGGAGAATCATCACCGAGGAATGCTTCCCTTGGAGTTGCCGTGATTGCATATAGTGGACAACTGACCTAGAAATCGAGATTGTGTATTGTCTAGTAATCGTTCCATTTCTATGTGTTATCTTTTGATCGGTTGTGAATTTTTTGTGTTTTATGTGTGGAGCTAACTTTGTTTAGAGGCTTTGTACACAAATAAGGGTAAGCAGTCTGTTTTCTGCTAGACCTTATTTGTTGCAAGGTTGGTGTTGTTGTTTGCGATAACTCTGAGTCCGTGTAATTGGAAATACGAACTTCGTCGCAATTTTCTATGGTACCGTAACCTGAAGTCCAATGATGGTCATTTATTAGGTCGTGATCGACTCGTATGTGGCACCGGAGATAGTTTTCTCTGAACTGGAGTCGTTGATTATTGCGAAGAAGGTGTTGCACCTTAAAAGATTATGACGGATCTTTTAAGGAGGGTAGTGGAGCTTGGAGTCAGAGCATTGTGAAGCGTAGAGTTGTCCTTACCCTTAGATATTTGTTTCTTGGTAATTTTTGATAATCTTCCGTTCTTTTGTTTCGTTGGGTTTTCTAGAAGAATCTTTTTCTTTCTTGCCTTTTTGCAATACCTTTGAAAGCTATTGTCTTTGCTTCCCTATCCACTTGGAGTTTTGAAACCAAGTCTTGCGACCTGATGTATCAATTGGGATAAGAGTTTTCAGCTTTCTGCTTGTTCTATATCATTCTTTCAGTTGTGTTTGGGCATCCATCCATCCGAACCAATTAATTATTATTGTCATCGAGGATGAATTGGACCATTTCTGAAACGCACCACTCAGCTGGGTACACCTAGGAGTTGTACGGAGGATCTGAAAGGAAGGCCACCAGACGAGCAAGGCGAGCTACAACCAACCAGAATGATTGGAGGAGCCGATCTGTTTAATGGCAAAGAATGCTGCACATCAACAACCGTGAACTAACCGATGGACAAGGAAGGATGATCAACTACTATCACGAGGTGAAGACCTGTTCAATCAACTGAAGACAACTTCAAAATCATTGAAGACCGATCCGAGACCAGATGTATCATTAGCAGAAGATCGAAGAGTCGACGTATCAAAACGGACTCGAGGACCGACGAGAATATCGACAGGCGTGTAGTGATTCTTTTGGGCTACGCAATGCAATGGCGACTGCGATGGAATGCTAGTTGTAATTCTGCAACAACGTTATAATCAAAGAACTCCGAGACGTAGCGGAAATAACCGAAGACGTGATCGAGGTCATTTCGATGAAAGAAGCCTCTCGCCTAGACCTTGAGTTGTGAACTCGGGGCAGTGCAGACAAGTGCAGCTCGTACAGGACTGCTGGCACGATTAACTACCGGAGGAAGAGCTAACGTGATGGCCGAAGTTGTTAGTCAGAAGAGTCGAAGTGAGCTAGCTAGTTGGTGTCTCGGAAAGAGCCGCTGACCTGGTACCATTCTCGACTGGATAGCCGCATTAGATTTCCTTTGAGGACTTTTCCCTATCTCTAGCGTTGAGTCTTTTTGCGTGTTAGAGTGTGTTGTTGGAGAAAGGTAGTGGACTTGGAACTCAATTTTATGCCTTGTTATTCTCGAGACCTTGAAACTTTTGAATTCGTGAAAAACCCAATTCATACACATTTTGTGGAAAAACTCTTCTCTTGCTATTACCTTAGCCTATGTGAAATCCCAAGTCAGAAAATTTCCGTATTGAGAAAAACCATGGATTAAATTTTCTTGTTGAAACTTTGAACCACCGCCGACCTTGGGTAGGTGGAGCCACGCGAAGTGGTGGTTGAGCATGCACACTCGTGCTGAGAGACGTTAGGCACTGCAGGGTCGACCGTTGACTCGCATGAAGGCTGCAGCCATCATCACCGAATGCAGGAACTCCCCAGGCCAGTGTGTACGACCAAACCTTGACCTTGTGGCTGGTCTCTGAATAGGTACATGTGAGCATCCTGGCGCCCCACATATGCAGCGCCTGCGAATATGTCGCCTTTCGGAGGATAGTGCATTAACAATTCAAACGTCTAATTTATTTTTCATTCTAACGGTTTGACCACCGAGAGTTCCAAGTTCCACCGAACCGTGTTTGTATCTTTGATCAATGGTTTCGATAAGGGAACATGGTCGATAAGTTTTCTATGCCTATGCGAGGATTCCTCGAGATGGCGAGATAGGAGAACTTTTGTTGCCAGCAAAACGAAGCCATGAGGGGCTACGTTTGTGTTGTAGAATCGTGTTTTGTAAGTATGAATATAGCGGGGCTATACTGCGTGCAGGGTTACACAGTGACCGTGACCAATTGCTTCGGCAAGAGGGCACGAGTGTGTCGAGATTGTGGGTAAGTTTTCAGCGTGACCCGGGCACCATGCTGAAACTCATCTCCACGTGTCGACCACGATTGTTTGACCGATGATCTCACGGTCGATGCACTTTGAGACTTGTTGAGGTCGTGTGTGCATGTTGTGTTGTGTTTTGCGATTTCTTACCTTAGGAGAGCTGTTTTGTGTTTTGTATATCGAATGGGTATCTGGATGGTACCATTCGAATTTCCACTTTTCTATGACTAGAGGTGTGGTATACCTCGATTTGAGGTAATGAGGGTCCGCTGTCGTGTGCGGTTAGTCCTTTGAGATCCTTACTCAAGTCGGTGACTTGGATTATCGGCTAGTTTTACCACCAGATTTGTCAGGGGTGCATATTGTGTTCATGTCTCGATGTTGCGTAAAGATGTCCATGACCCGGACAACGTGGTGGACTTCGGCGAACTGCTGGTCGAGCAAGACCTTACCTACGAGAAGGTACCGGTGGCCATTTTGGACCAGGGTGTCTATCGGCTGAGAAACCAGGCAGTGAGCTTTGGGAAGGTGCTGTGCGGCCGACATGACGAGTCTGAGACGACTTTAGAGGACGAGGTCGTGATTAGGTGGAGTTTCCCTAACTTATCGTTTTGGAGGTCTGTGTATTATATTAGTTTCTTTTGTCTTTGAATTCCGAGGTCGGAATTCCTTTTAAGGTGGGTAGATGGTAGCGCCCCATTTGTTCCGGATTTATTCGGAATTATTTTTAATTATTTTATTTATTTTCGGAGTATTTAATTCGTACTCGATTAGTATTTTATTTGGTTATGTGATAGTAATTGCTTAATTGCTTAAGTGTATTAATAAAAAATCGAGTCGAATTATTTATCGATTTAGCCGAATTATCGAGCAACGTGTTTATTCAGATTTTTAATCGAGCATCGAGCAAAATGGATATTCAATCGGAACGCCAATCGCCACGAGACCGGGCCGCCCGTGGGCCACTTTCGTTACGTCTGCATGACTTCGATTTATTTAATTGGAATATTTGAAATAAATTTTTGTAACAACATTCTCTAGCATCAGCCATTTTACTCCTCTTCATGAAATATATTTGACTACTTAATTATGATTTATTGTTGTTAATTAGTCATTTAATTATCCTCTTCCTCATGAAACGTTTTGAACTTCTCTCTCTCTCTCTCAACCTCTGAATTTCGAACGCACGCTCAGCAGAAAGAAAGAAGTGAAATATTTGATCTCTTCATCTCCCTCAATCACCATCGCTAACACTCTTCTTTTTCCCCTCTAATAATCCGATCACCGCCTGTAATCTTTTCTTCCCTTCCCGTCGCTGCTCTCCCTAGCGAGACCACACCCCGGCGACCCTGCACCATATTTCCCATCGCAAGCAACCGAGAACCCCGACGTCCGAGAAGAGCACGGATTTTCCGGCGTCGTGAACCTTCAGCCGGCAACCTCCGAGGACCACCTTCTTCTGGTGATCAGCAACCGAGCCTCACACGCCATCATCATTCGAGAACCAACAGCTCTCAGGCCCGTAGTCGAAGGTTTCGAGCTCAAAGTCGTTCGTCCTACCCGTTGTCGGGCCCATTTCCCGTTCGATAACTCGTAGTTTCCCCAAGTCGGGTAACTTATTTGAATCCTCTCGTTATTACGGTCATTCTCATATATCGCATGATAGATGTATATGTCCTACCTGCTATCGAATTCGTATTCGAAGTCAGTTTTCTTTCAAATTATCCGTCGGCTTTTATATGTCGTTTCGTTTATTGAGTTATGTTTTTGACTCCGTTAAATCGAGTATCATGTATTTTTTTGTGATAAACCATATTGTGCTCGTTTATTTGCTTTCAATAAGTCATATTAATTGCAGTCGAGCTTAGAACATTTGTTATATGTATTCATTGTTATTTCATGTGAAATCGCATGTTCGTTGCTTCTGTTGTATCTTAGTTTACGCCATCAAAGACCAGTTATTTGAAGTTTCTTTCTTCTAATGAAATGTAATATGTTTAGTTTTCTATATCTGAGCTTTGGAATTTTGTAATTCCGATTTGAAACAAATAAGTTATGACTTTTACAAAATTGTTGCGCGTTCAGTTTTTGAGTTCATTGTTGCAGCAGATCGTCTGTGTTTGTCACTATTTTTGAGTGATGGGATCTTGTTATTTTCCTTTGATATCTTCATAAAAGTTGTATTTCTCTGATTTATCTTCCGAGAGGAAAAAGAATTAAGTGATTATCATTTTTATTTTGATAGTTACGTCGAAAATATGATCAACGCGCAGTCTGTTTTCACAGTTTCAAAGGAAAACAGTGGTTCCTTCTTTTTTGCTGTTTTTGACATATTTCCCAATACCTGGGAAGGTTGATGTCTTCTGATAATTTTTAGATCTATCTCTTAAGTTTCAAATGGTTTTTGAATCAATCAAAAATAACTTTTGTGTAAAAAAATACGTTCGGATTTCGAAAGTCGCGCAATCAGTTTTTTTTTTTTTTTTTTTCAAAAATTCTGCAACAGCAAAATGGTGGTTAAGCCCTATGAGATCTTGAAACAAGTTTTGGTTCGAGTTTTAGATCAAATTGTTGAGTCTTTGTTTTTTTGTGCTTAAATGCCGAAAGATGTGAGTTCTAGCATGATTTGTTATAGTCGGAAATTTGTATGAGGCATGCTTAAATAGTAGAGGTAAATGAAAAACTTATATATGTGACATTCATGCCTTGTTTTAATATTGATTATTGGAGGACTTAATGGTGATTAATCTGACAGGACAATTTGAGTTTAACTCGTGATGGTTGAGAATAATTGTTACGTGTTTATTCGCATGAGGTTGGTGAATTTTTGAGCCTTTGAAATTATTGTTAAAGTCCTCCAGTTCAGTATATAGAGTTGTTCGTTCTTATTGTCCTTATCTGTCTCATTTTTCCTTACCTGCCTTAACTGTCTGCTTTGTGTGTCATATCTACTTAGAGTAGTGAGGTAATTTTGATAGGAGTTATCTCGCTTAATGTTAGGTTCTTGAGGAGTCGAACCCTCGACCTACGTTTCTGCTATTTGAGTATTTTGTCTACCTCGTCATCCAGGTAGGTACAGTTTGTGTATCCATAATTATCGCATTTTGTTATTTCGTATAAATGTTCGTCTCGATAACTTTAGTATGCCTGAGAACCCTAGTCTAGTGTGTTACACCGCCAGGGGCGTCTCGCCTTTAGTGCCTTTGATGAATGCATAAGCAGTGCGAGGTCACCTACCCGTCGTATCCGGGAGGAGGACGCCCTAGCCCATGTGTTCGGGAAAAACATCTCGACTGTCTCCTGGAAAGGATCCCTTAGCCCGTGTCGAGCCGGGTTGGGAATGGTTCCGGTTACTTCCTTGCCGATGTTTCATTGGAAGGTTGTTGTATGTACATAGGAGGTTTGCGATAGGGCCATATAGGGAGTTAGACCTGGATTCTATGCATACTCTATTTATGGTTTTGGATCTTTATGCGAGATAGACTTATGCGATATTGGTGAGCATAGTGGTTTTGCTCACCCACATTGTTCTGTTGTTTGTCCTCTTGTTTCTACTTCCTATCTTTAGGTTGAGCATTGTTGGCGGCGGCAACGAGAGATGAGCAAGTGGTGGTCATTGGATCGTCATGTCTTTGCTTCCGCATTTATTGTTTATTGTTTTATTATTATTTATGAATTATGTTGCTTCCGCTAAAACATTTTGAACATGTTTATGGGATTATGTTGGAAACCTTTGAACGTGGTTTTGAATGATTATTATAACTTGGTTTGAATATCATGTTGTTAGAAATGCATGTGTAGATGCTCGTACTTGTTTTAGTTCGATATTTTGTTGATAGTTAAGTAGCGCCCGTTTATGTCAAAATTTTAATTTGGAATTTTGCGAAAAATTTACTCTGATTTTTATAAATAAATTAAGTAAACTCTTTAAAATAAAACGGGGCGTTACAGGTAGTTCGCTCAGTAGACCTTGGGGAATCCGAAGAACCCGGGAGCCGACCTGGGTAGCAAGTCGGGTAATTCATGGGAGGATACGAGCTCAGAAGATAATATGAAAATACAAGTTGTTGGGTGATGATCGCTGATGGGACGGGCCGTCCTAGCCTACTTCCCTAGAGGATCTAGGCCAGCAAAAGGAGCTGACAACATTTAATGCTACCAATGTGAGCATTAAATGCTTAGCCAGCAATGATTGCAGAGGATCACATCGCATTTAATGATCTGTCAGGACAAACGCCGACCTACACACTGTACGACGAGACCGTGAACAGTGCCGGAACAGTAACATTTAATGACACTATAAATATGACCTTACCACATTTACTTTGGGGTTGTTGAATCTATAAGTAAGAAGTTAACATCATATTTTCTCTCTCTAAAAATTGTAAGAAATCTCTTGTAAGAATTGTAAGTATATCACAAGTGTCGACCTCGTACGAGAGGCTGACCCAGTGATCCTCTAATAAAATCGTAATTAAACTTCATTCTTGTCTTATTCCTGGTTCGGTCTTTTCATTACTCGATATCTCAACCGTTGATCGGATCCATCCATCAACAAGGTTAGTCAACAAGATGTTTGCCAAACTCATCGGGCACACGATGGAGGTGTACGTAGATGATATGTGATGAAGTCGGAACGAGACTTGATCTTGTGACTCATCTTACCGACTTGTTCAATATTCTCGCAGACTATTCTATGGTGCTTAATCCCAAGAAGTGCACGTTTGGAGTTGGATCTAGGAAATTCTTAGGATACATGGTGAGCCAGAGGGGATTGAAGCCAATCCCGTGAAAATTAAAGAAATTCTCGATTTGACTCCACCTGCCTCGGTTAAAGCCGTTCAAGCATTGACTGACCGATTAGTAATGTTGAACTGATTCCTTTCCAAGTCTACCGATCATTGTAGGCTATTCTTTGAAGCAACCAAGAAGAAAAAAACATTTGAATGGACTGATGAATGTCAAATGCCTTTGTCAGTATTAAAGAAATTCTCTTGCAACCCCCGACTCTACAGAAACCGACCCCTGACGAACCGTTGTACTATTTTGGGAGTCAGTAATGTTGTCGTTAGTGAAGTCTTGATCCGACAAGAAGGGCTTCAACAATTCCCCGTGTATTACGTGAGTAAGGCATTGCATGATGTCGAATTACGGTACCCTTACATGGAGAAGTTAACATTTGCTTTACCCGTCGCTGCTCGAAAGTTTCGACCATATTTCAAGAGCACTCCCTCATCCTCCTGACGTCCTACCCTTTACGAAAAATTCTTCATCGACCCGACACCTCGGGTAGAATGATCAAATAGGCTGTAGAACTCGGACAATTCGACATTCAGTACAAACCGAGAATTGCGATCAAAGCCCAAGTGTTATCCGACTTTATCGCTGAATTACTCCCGCGATTGTAACAATAAGTGAAGAAGAATCATGGACCTTGTATGTCGACAGTTCATCAACCACTACATGAGCAGGAGAAGGTATCGTCCTAGTTAGCCCCGACAACCAGTTGTTTTGACACTCGTTCGCGTTCGTATTTCCTACCACTAATAATGAAGCCGAGTACGAAGCATTATTATCGGGACTACAATTTTCTGAATCCATGAATATTTCCTCGCTTCGGATATTCTCCGACTCTACGCTACTTGTTAACCAGATCAACGAAACCTTTGAGGTCAAAGAACCTCGGTTAATCCCTTATTTGGATTTAGTCAAGAAGAAATTTCTCAAATTCAGAGCAATGTTGGAGCATATGCCCCGCACATTGAACGTTCAAGCCGATGCCTTATCTCGGTTAGCGTCTTGTACCGACTTAAACAACGTCGAGTTCGTACAAGTCAACCAGCAAACGACACCGTCAACTGCTATTACCGACATCCTGATGACTGACGCCACTCCCTCAGGCAAAAATCCGACGTGAATGGATCCCATAATAGCTTATTTGCAAGTTGGGGATTTACCGTAAGACCCAAAAGAAGCACGAGCACTTCGCATTCGCGCGGCTTGGTTCACCATGGACAACAGAGTTTTATACAAACGAGGATATTCGACTCTATTACTCAAATGCTTAACTAATGAAGAAGCCTGACATGTTTTAGAAGAAATCCACGAAGGCATATGCAACAGTCACCATGGAGCACAAGCCTTGGCTTACAAAGTGCTTCGCCAAGGATATTACTGGCCAACCTTGAAGTCGGTGCTGCTGAATGGCTGCGAAGGTGTCACAAATGTCAGATATTTGCCTCCAACGTTAACTAATATCCCGAAATACTCAAATCTGTTTACAGTCCATGGCCATTTGAAAAATGGGGGATTGAGCTTATCGGTCCTCTTCCGACGCGAAAAGGGGGGTCAGATTTGCCATAGTCGCGGTTGATTATTTCACGAAATGGGAAGAAGCAGAACCCTTGGCTACCATAACTGAACAGAAGGTGATTGATTTTGTCTGGAAATCTATAGTTTGCCAGTTTGGAATTCCAAATTCCCTCATAACCGACAATGGCCAAAAATTCGAAGAAAAAAAGCTCGAAACATTTTGCGAAGACTACGACATTAAACATTTCTTCTCGTCACCTTATCACCCTCAAGCCAATGGGCAAGTTGAAGATGCAAATAAAATTATCAAGAATAGGTTGAAGACCCGACTCGACTCGGCAAAAGGAGCCTGGCCTGAAGAGTTACCTCACGTTATATGGGTGTATCGTACAACACCTCGGAGTTTGACTGGAGAAACCACGTTTTTCGCTGACTTATAGGACCGAGGCTATGGTTCCAATTGAAACTGAATCCCCAATGTACCGAGTTACTAATTTTTTTGAGGAATCAAATTTGGAGAACCTGAAGGCCAACCTTGACATGATCGATGAATTACGTACGAGAGGCGAGATCAAGAATGTCGTTCACAAAAGACGAAGCGAGAAATATGTCAACACCAAATTCAGACCACGTCCATACCAAGTCGAAGACCTTGTTTTGTAAAAAATCATTGGGCCAACCTCGAGCCGCTACAACCAAAGTGGGAAGGACCCTTCAAAATAAGCCATGTGATATCAAATGGCACGTACCGACTTGAAGACCCAGGTGGTACTTCTCTTCAATACCCTTGGAACGCTACATTTCTCAAGAAGTACTTTCAGTAAACCAAACAAAGCACTGTACGAACCCGATATTATACAAAAGTTCTTGTAAAGCGCTGCTGTAGTTGCCAGTAAATTTGTGCCGAATCTCGAAAAATAATTCGGCCAATGGACTCTCGAAAAATAAGTCTGCATTGCAAAAGCCTAACATTTCCAGGTCCTGAAGATGACCTGGGCAGGCCGATGCAAAAAGCCGAATACTACCAAGTTCTGAAGATGACTTGGGGAGGCTAATGCCCAACATTGCCAAATCCTGAAGTTGATTTAGCGGGCTCAAAATAAAATCGAATTCACTAATTTGGTCGGATCGAAGTCTAGCACACATTAAATCCCGAAGTTGATTTGGTAAGACCAAAGTCCTACATCAACATCAAATCCGGAACTTGATTCGGTAAACGAAATAAACGTTGGAAGTCTAATGTACTGACGTCTTGAAAATAAGTCGGATTAAATGATAAATGGAAACGGGGTTAGCAATAAATTTTCAAAGTAACTTTACTCGAATTAATCTTGAAAAATCCTTATAACTGGTAATTTTTCTTGTCATCATTTTTGTTATCCTTTGATTATTTCGAGGTTTTTAAAGTATAAACCCGTTATCCAAATCCTACATTTTGTACAATTTCAATGAGCACATGTCACCAACTGAACAAAGTGATATGAAGCAAGCTCAAATTAAGAACATCTTTTATCCATAAACATAAAAGAAGAAAACATAATTCATAAAACCTTTGCCAACATGTCGGCACTTCTTAAAATAAAAGAAGGAATAAAAGCAAGACAAATCATGGAGTCTTCTCAGCATTCTCCTTGTTCCCCGACTCCTTGGCCTTTACCCCACCCTCCGCCGACGTCGATGCCTTACCTTTGTCAGCTACAAATTTGTCCTCATCTTCGAGATCTTTCAACAAGATCTGCCATACAGTCAAAGGCGACATCTTCTTTCCTCGCAATGGGCGAGAAAAGGCCGCCTTTGGTAATCAATGTCACACCATCCTGAGTCACGACTACTTCGTCCTCAAATTGAACCTGGTCGCACAGAGAACCTTCTCTCATCTCAACATCTGGTGACTTAGCCTTAGCTTCATATTCGGCCACTTTGCGCATAGAAAAAGCTGTAATGGCCGATACTAGATTGGTTATAGGCATTTCCTCAAGTTCCTCTTCAATAAAAGCTTCAGCCAAAGTCTCCACACAAATATTTGCTAGCTCGACTTTCTTTTCTTTATCTCCTTCAAAGATCCTATTAATGACGCACCACGGATAGCGGCTCTTCGATCCGACAATAACGGCAAGACGTCAGGCTCTACTGACTGAGCCTCCTTTCGCTGCAGCAACCACTCAGCGAACTCCCGCTCTTCTTCATCAGCAGGGTTATGAACACTTTTAATCTCGGAATCGAGATCATACTTCTCTAGATTTTTCAAAAGGAAAATATGCAGCTCGTCTAGGGTATAAATGCCAATGAACGCGATCGATCACCCACCGCAAAGTAAAACACGTGTTGAGCTCAAAATCTCTATCTGATGTCTCGGACTCATCATCAGACTTCTTCTCGGTGCTCTTCCCAGCCTCAAGGCCTTCCTTAAACTTGGCCTCTCTCTAGTGGCCATCTCCTCACGAAGTTTTGCCACCTCGGCCTGATGGTCTTCAAGACTTCGGATCAGCGCGGCCTCCTTACCAGAACGGTCCTTCTGAGTCACCTGATGCTCGAATCTTTCCCTCTGAAGCCGCTCTTCTTGGGCCTTCAGTTCGTTCTCTGTCTTAGAAAGTTGAACCGACAAGATATCATGTGCTGACAACAACTGCTCCTTCTCGGTCTTTAGTGCGGCAATCTCAGCCTGAGCCGCCTTGAGCTGAATATCTTTTTCCGAAGCCAAAATCTCAAAACGGGACTTCTCCTCCTCCTAGGAAGCAACTGTCCCATCCCCCAGACTGAGTTGATTGTTTTTATCCTCGAGTTCCGAGGCACTTAGCTGATAACTTTCCTAGCAGCCAACAAGCTGACTAAGGCGCAACCCAAGCACGCCTTGGCATACCCGAATCTCTAACCACCAGGCACCGAAGTGAGACCAACATAGATCTTCGGGTCCCATGACATTAAAGGGACCTTAGCTGCTTCTATTGCCAACTCTGGGAAACGATGTCGGTTTGGAAACTTTGGCTCTTCAACAGTCTGAAATAATGAGAACCACGGCTCGAAAGTATCCTCGAGCAACTTCAAATCTGTTGCCTTCTTCCCTTGACCTTCAAGAACGACGTCCTGAGGATTATCTCCAGTTCTTCTTCCTTGTCTTTACCGGATCCGACGTCCTGTTCTTCTTGCTTTGCCTATCATCAGCTTGGGACTCAGCCCGTCTCTTCCGACAATCCATAAGCCTAACCTCTGCTTCCTCGGGATCAACTCCCGAGGCCTCGGTTTCAACCACTGGCTCGTTTACTTGCATAATTGCCAACGCCAATGGCTGGACAGGTTGTTCTTCAACATTAGCGACTGACCTCGGTGCAGTTTCAACAACCGTCCCACTTTTAGGTACAAGTTCAATTCTTGCAGTAGATGGCCCCTCAGCTGCAATACGAGAACTCGTCGAGTTCTTTTTCCAACCCTTCACCATGTTTTTACGTCCCATCTCAGTTGATCGCAGATCTTTACCTTTGCCGACTTTTTTTTTAAGTCAAAATTTATAATATGGCTCCTGTACTTTTCGGCAGCTTCAATGGTCTGGAAACTGAAGTATCCAAGCAAAGGATAATAAACTGCAAAAAGAAATTTATGATTAGTACGACGTCGATTAACTTGAGGTTCGCAACACTCAAAAATAAATTTTTACCCTGCAAAAATGAAGAAACGAGTACACCGGGAGATAAGCCTGCAAGCTCAAGCCGGGAATCCTTCACCAACCGTTGATACCTTCGCTTTTGCTTTAAGAGCCCAAATAATTTGTCAACCCGATCAAATAATTCGCCTTGGAACTATAGCTCTTTACCTCGTTTCGGTTTGGCTACAAATGTAAAAAATGTCCACCTGTTAGTACAAGCAAAACAAAAATGATCAATGATGTATGATATATCAAGAGACAACAACAACTTACGGTAAGCAGATTTAATAGACATGGGAATGGTCATCCCGTCAGTTAAAGGTTCAGAAAAGAAGTCGAGGTATTACCAGTCCCCACCGACCCACAACCATTCTTCTTGAAACCCATGAATAGTGTCGGGAACTTCAGTTGTTAATTCTCCAACTTTAACTATCTGTTGAGGTTTGCCCGAATTGAAAAAAAACAAAGAAGCGGATCCGACACTTGCCTATCCGGACACTTCTTAAAATTGAATATGCTCCTCATGTCACTTGCCGAGGGCAAGTCCTATCCCTTCTCGGCCAACAGAACTAATAGACCTATAACTTGCTTCTAAGTATTTGGAGCGATTTGACATAAACTTAGTCCCCAGTCGCGCAAATATTCAGTTATGATGCGAGGAAGAGGGAACCTTAAGCCCGGCCTTAAGCTCTCGGCGAACACACCAACACACCCTGGAGGGGGACAAGTTATTCTCTCCCCTGGATACGGAGCGAATAAATGCACCGAAGGAGGAACCCTAATCTCTTTTCGGAGCAATACAACGTCCGCGTCAGTTAGTATGCTCGTCTCTCCATGGAAATCCACCTCAGGGTCCGGCCATACACGAATAGGTCATCTCCAGAATTCCGACGACTCTACCGTGTCTTTTTCCACCTTCACGTCTTCTTCCTCATCATTCAAGCGGATCTTTAAATGTTCTACATAAAATGGGTCCCGCCGATAGTTGTAACGCCCCACTTTTATTTGCCAAATTTCAGAATAAATTTTTTTAATTTATTTCAAAACAATACTTGAGGCGCTACTCTTTATCAAAGCATTAATCAATACTCATCAATTTCTCAATACTCGACAATTATCAATACTCATCATCAATATGAAAATCCCAATAATCAGTCATAATCCAAGGGAAAATAATCCCTATCAATAATTCAATACTCCAATACTAGAAAAACAATAATCAATAATAATGCAATAATATCCAAGTTCAGTTTTTCAAGACGGAAGCATTAAACAATTTAAAGACCACCACCTGCACCCCTTCCGCCGTACCGCATAAACTAACCTGCATCCATGAAGAGCAGGTGGGGATGAGCACACTAGGAAAGTCGAGGTGCTCACCGCTATACAATAATTAATCTCAATAATCATGAAAACAATTTAAGTATGGTCGCAACATGTATACGAATCAATAACCGTCCCATCTCCTATCAATAATCAATAATGGTCTCATGTGCACACCTATAACAATAGACTACTGCCGAGCTATATACCGAACGCCTTCCTCGAAGGCCTTACAACGAGTGCCCGGCCAGCAGGAGCAATAATCCACCCCGAATGCCAAAACTTTCGCCTTGGCCTTACATACGAGGATCAGCAGCCAAGGCTCACGCCCTGACTGTCAACGATAATAAAGGATACTACCCGAAGGTGCGTTCTATAGCTACGGGGATAACCATTCGACGGCCAATATAGCTCACATCGAAGGATACATGGTTCACATGCATACTTTGATCATACAACAGCAAAAACAATTAATTAAAGCATAGTAAATTTTACAATTACAACCCACCTGGTCGGATGATAAAGCAAATTAACCAGAAAGCCGTAGGTGGTTGAGACACTGATCTTCAGACACCTACATAAGTCAAGACAGTCCCATAAGCAACTATCTCGACTCTTACACAGATAACAAGAATTATACTCAGTCGAATCACATCGACTAAGAAACTCGTGGTAGTTGTCGAGTTGGAACATTAGGGCGACTTCTAGACTCGATCAACCAATCAATAAATCATATAAAAGTAGGTAACGAAGGTTTGACACAAAAAACGGGGTCAACAGGTCAAGGTTTTGCCAACAAGGCCAACCAGTGCCCAAAAACGATTAAACGGACTAGTTCAACATTTATAAGAATGAGACCATAAGGAGTTAGGTTTGGACTTTTCAATTCAAATTTTTACAGCATATAAAAGACTGAAAAACACACATTATCACCAAAGGAAAACCCCTAAACATGCTCCTAACTATTCAAAATAATTTAAGAAAAAATTTGTCCAGAAATCGAATTAAATCATTTAAAATAGCTACAGTCCGAATTTTACTTTAAAATTTTTACAGCAGCAAGATATCATGAAGAAGAGAACCATATCCAAAAATTTGCCATCTTGTTCAAGAACTCGATTTTATATGAATTTATTACGAAACAACTCAGAAACGATTTTTGAGTTTTGACAAAGCTATATGCCATATAAAAATCTCAAAATTTAACCACAACTAATATACCAGCAGTATAACCACATATCCAAAAATCAGAATTTTTGGAGCAATACACGAATTATGGTGATTTTTACAAAAATAGGTTGCAGCATGATTTTTAGAAATTCGTAACTTACATTATACTCATCGAAACGACACAAGGCCAAAGCCATTGTGTCGAGCACATTCCTAAGTCCAATAATCCACTGCACTTCCACGGGAAGTATCATATTAACCTCATTTAGACAATTTTTCAAAGTGACGGCAATCACTTTGATATCCAACGACAATTATATATATCAATAATTTCTCATAAATATTACCTAAGGCACGTAATTAGTTCGAAATTCAACGTTCAGCAAATTAACACACAATATACCACCATAATATAAATCACGGAATTAAACGAGACGGGGTTCAAGTCTATGTACCGCTCTCGGGATGGAGTTACGAAACGGGGTCGAACAGGGGCTAGAAGGCGCGGTCGGCGGCAGGCTCTGCTCCTTAGGAACCGCGCTTCGGAAATCTACAAGCAAGGAGGCTCAGTTTGATGGTTGGGTCAAAGCTCCTTTTGATATCTAATTTAAGACAAGTTACATGTCCAACTCTCATGCCCAATTATTTCATGGGAAATTTACATATATGAAGACCCTATAGTAAAATATTTACATATATACGTTTTTAATAATTTTTCATCAACATTAAATTTTGAGGAGATCTTTTTTTTTATATATACGAAACCACAATTCATGCACATGGTATTAAGTTTCTCTCTCTTCATATTAAAGGCTAAAAAACTTCCGCTATTAATTGGTATGAAGTTTCTCTCTCTTAATATTAAATGTGCAGCGTTGTTCTCCGTGAAATCTTTTTTGTTAAAAAAATTCATATGTACTGTCTATCAGTATATATTTTCTCGTAATAACGAAATATATGTTTAGATATACAGTATATATACATCAGATAAACATGATCTGACATTTCTCTAATATTAACCGTATAGTTATACATAAGATAAACAACAAATAAACAACATTGGTATATATACATAGATAAACATGATCTGACATTTCTCCAATATTAACTGTATAGTTATACATAATATAAATAACATATAAACAACATTGAAACAGTATAAAATATAATACACGCTTCTGAATGACTGCAAAATCTAAATCGAATTTAGTTATACATTAGATAAACAACATATAGCTACTTTACCAATATTGTAGACATATGTACTTTTCTCTCTCGTCCGTCTGCAGAACTGCTCGACTCGCCAACAACTGATGGATCTCCAGTCGCCAACCTTGTTATCGCCCTCAGCCGGAGCTGTTGCTCTCCGCAGCCCACAGAAATCATCTCGCCCGCGAGTGGCCTGGTGCTCGTAAATTACTCAGCCGCGTACCCCTCCTCTCAACTCCTTCTCTGTCAGGTCGTCGGCTCTCGTCTCTGTCGTGGACAACTCGGCCTTCTCGTGCCTGGTCGCTGGGTTGGCGGCTTTCAGACGCCGGCGGTGTTGCCCTCCTCGCCGTCTAACTAGTGCCAGAAAGCCGATAGAGACGGTGGGAAGATTTGATGGGAGGCAGGCTTGAGAAGAAATTTGGGCCGACTTGCTCTGAAGCTTGGTTTAAATTAATGGAGATTTGCTGCTGAGATTTAGGCTTCACATGGTGTTGGTGATTAGGGTAGGGCTTCTTGAATCTGTTGGTGATGGCGGCTGAGAAGAGGATTTAGATAAATAATTATCTGGAGAGAGAAAATCAAAAGTCTTAATTAATCAAACTTCGTAACTTTCAATTTAAGTTACAAGTTTCGTACTTTTAATAATATTTAATAAAGGAGTTGTAGTAGGTGTAATTTTCTCTTATTTCATTGCCCAAATGATTTATGTTGGTCCAAACACAATTGGCCCAACTCCACATATTTAACAAAGGTCGAAATCTATTTTCTTCTTCATTTTTCTTTTCTTGCTCGTCATTCTTTCTTCTTCTTTATCTTAAATTGCCCAATTTCTTCTATTCCTTTCCTCAAAATCAGAAATTAGAATTTCACATCCAACATCAAAATTCAATTTTCTCCTCTGATTTCTAGTACACGCTGCATTTTGGCGGCAGGGTATCGAGAACGGCCGAGGGCTCCATTCCGAGAGGCTACGAACGGTGACATGACGCGCGAGGCTCGAACATCGAAACTGATGGCTAGCCGGAGACAGCTTGACGAACGGCGAATCGACGGTGGTCCCGTCGCGGATCCGGAGGTCTTGGCTGTTCTCGGTTTGGTGCGCGGTAGATCGGAGGTAGTTTACGGTCAGGGCCTGTTGATGGTGGTTCACGGTGCGCCGACGGGTTTGTTGCAGCGGCGGTGACAAAAAATGACGGCCGAACCTGCTCGTGGACAAATGATTGTCGAAGGCGGACAACGACAAAACCGAAACCGTCGCCGGGGAATCGCGGTAAGAAGTTGTCGGCTGAGTGCACAATCTGGAGGGGATTGAAGGTGGTGATTAAATTTTTATTTGGTTTGAATGTGTTTGCTGAAAATTCCGAATTTTTGTTTTCGGGTTGATGGTTGTGCGAGGAGTTGCGGCCATAACGAGTTTGGGTTCGGGATTTGGACCAGAAATTTGAGAGAGGTCGAGATGAAATTTTCATAGCACTTTCAGAAAAGAATATGAAGAGGATCTCCTCATTAAGCTGCCAAATCTCGGTTATTCTCAAGAGTTATGAAGGGACAATAATTGTGATCAAAGCATACCATATTGGATTGATATGAACAGCACAAAAGCAGGGAATTATGATCGGTCAAAGGAGGAGTTTCACGGCATGTCAAAGTGTGAAAATGAGGCTTAATGATTTTAGCCAAGATTAATTGCGAAGGTTGGAGATTTAAACGGATTGTCGATAAAAAGAAAAGGACCAAGATAATACAAGATTACAATGGCTAACAATTATTCACAAATAAAGGGTTGTAAACTATAGAATCACAGGCTGAGAAAAATATATCAAAATTGGCCGAATTAAATAGCGAATCTGGGTCAATTAGAATGTAAGAATTAGAAAAATAGCTCGAAAATTATTCTACGCGATTTAGTGAAATAAAACGAAGTTATCCAATTAATCGAAACATAAAATAATAATACTGATAAATATAAGTATCCGAAACATCCATTATTCAAACAGATTTATTTCGATTTATGCGATCAAACAAAAATCGTCGAACGACGAACGTTTTAAAATAAAACGATTGAGTACTCCAACCTATTATTTAAGCCGACATCGCGACAAATAAAATAAATATAATCTCATAAATAATATTCGATAAATAGAATATTCTAAAAAATTCTATAAATCGGACGGGGCGTTACAATCTATCCTCCTTAAAATATTTCCGTCCTCGGAAATACGAAGAACACGCATCTAAAGGAAAACGACAGACTCGAACGGGAATTTCAATCATGAGGTCCAGGTACCTCCTCCGGAATCCGATTCCGCTCGCATAAGTCCTATCACCCTATATTTGAAAAGCATACACTCAAATGCAGGACTCAATCCGACTCGCCCTATGCTCATATGTTTACCTTATTGCATGGGAGGGTGATCAATCCTGTCTGAGCTCAGGCGCACATCCTCTTGCAAGGGACCCAGTTCGTCTTGGCCTATACCCATGAGTATCAACAATTAACTTCGTACCTAACAACACACAAGACCTCAACAGGTCGTTCGGTGTATTGCCAGCGTATTCCGACTACCTCAGCAACAAGGTGGACGCGTGACGCCTAGTTTCAGTCTCGTGCCCGAGTCATACTGATAACTTGCTCACGATTCTATCACGGACCGAGTATCTCCATCAGAGACTATGACACGGTATACAACACATCCCAGATGCTCATACCCACACGATATTGACTCCACGAGTCGAGCGCAGCCCTTATGTGCAAACATAAGGATTGACCAATAGCAATACGAAATTCCCAATTTGCCCACTCGAGAAACTCTCAAATGAAGCATAGGGACTCAATGACTACTCTCTTTAACCAGGAATCATCGATTAAGGATTTACACACATTTAGTGGGACTTGGAGTTTTCGGTTCAAGGCTCGCAGAAAGAAGTTTAAATAGGCTAACCCAATGGTTTCAACAGTTCATGGAAAACACCAATGGTTGGCTGTATACACTGGTCTGGGGAGCTCGTGCGTACGGCGATGGCAGCTGCAGTTCGCATGCGAGTCAACAGTCGGCCGCACGCAAGCCTCACGTCTCTCAGCATGGTCGTGCGTGCTCGGCCACCACTTCGCGTGGCTACACCCAGCCGGAGCTGGCGTTCGGTTCAAGGTTTCAATATTAGATCACCAAAAAGAAATGGTTTTACCAATTAACAGGAATTTTGGGTCTGATATATATTTCAGTTGTCTCACAATTTCAAAGGTTTCAAATGTCTCAAGGATAGCAAGGGGCATGCTCGAGCTCCAAGTCCACTTCCTTCTCTAATCCACCGAACAACCTATGATATGGGTCGGGAAAAACTTCCCGAAAGAAACGAGGATCGGTTCCTCAGCCAGAAACAATCCCAATCCCGATGGTCACTACCGAATAATGAATGTTTAGCTCATTCGACTCTTCCGACTGACAGTGTCGGCCGTCACGTCAGCTCTCGGTTTAAGCAGATAACCGTGCCAGCAGTCTTAAATGCGCTTCTAAAGATACAATGAGCGAACACCAAAGATGAAGGGTGCTCTGCACTCCACGATGCGCTTGTTCTTGGCTCGACTATCCTCCTTAAAAGATTTCTGCATAATCTTCAAAGGTGGAAAGAAATACTCCTTAACATGCATCATATCACTCCATCTTCTTTATCGAACTGATTGGTGTTGACTTCTGCTCCCGTACGTTCGTCTTGATGCCGAGGGTGAATAATTATTGTCTTCCTCGAGGGCAGATTATTCATGATAGTGGCAATAGAAAATTCTGCCCTCAAGTCTTCGTGATAACTTAGCGATGACATCCAAACGGAACTCACATACTTTGCAAGCGAATAGAGATAAGCGGAAACAAAAGATGCTTAATCTCACTTGCAATCAGGTTTTTCAAAACAAGGCCAAAACCTAACGAAACAAATGTGGGGTTTGAACACGACTATACCCTAGACAAAACAAGAAAAAGGACTGGGCCGATTGTAAACCTCAGGTATCTATTGCATTCCCACTAACAGCAACATTTCTCGTTCTCTTGAACTTTCTGCATCGAGTTAAAGGTATCACAACACAGGCTTTACAAGACAAGGGCCAACAAAAAAAGAAAAATTTAATTATCGATGCTAAGTCCCATCTGAAGTTCGATGCCGGAAAGGGGAAGATCAGTCGAAATTCTAAAATACAAATATTGGACGAAAGAAGCTTCAAGCACAATTCAAAATCGTTGGCCATAAAAAAAGGGAATAAGCAGCGGTTTGGAAAAGTCTATAAGAAGATAAAAATTTAGGTAGGGAAACAAGACTGCTTTGCCTCCACGACTGTAGGATTTACGGCCTCCATCACTGGTTCAAGTTGTTTCTCGGTAAGTCCTGTTGCTGCTAGGAAATCGTTCGCGGCTTAATATACTGAAGAGAATTTTCGCAAAAGAATAGGTCATTGCTGCCCTCGACTGGGTTCTAATCACTCATCTAATGGTCCTATCGACAACGGTTACAGACTCCCGAATACCCAAACAACTGGGACTCCTTCAGTCGTCTTCTCCCTTCATTTAAGCCTTCTCCTTTCGATATGGCATTACAAATGGTCCTCACTTGAGGACACCAAATTTTATAGCGAAAGCACTGTTATAAACAGAATTCAACTCGATAACATTATATCGAATTTCCAAACAAACAAATTCTCAAGCCGGGACATAACTCTATACCGCTAGAGTTAGAATTCATACAACTAAGTTCCCCACTTGTCTAGAGTTCAAGAATGCTTAAAAGCAGGAGAATAAATTCCTAAGCCCAAATTTCATATCAATAATTATTTATTGCACAATCATCTAAAAATCAATTAGGTACGCATACCTGAGATGGCGCGGCACGACGAGAGCGAGTGGTCATAACACAGTGTCAAGCATATATTCACATATTCCAATTTTTATAACTTAGACCAGTCTACAGAAACGCAGACTGGCTCTGATACCAAACTGTAACGCCTCACTTTTGTTTGCCAAATTTCAGAATAAATTTTTTTAATTTATTTCAATACAATACTTGAGGCGCTACTCTTTATCAAAGCATTAATCAATACTCATCAATTTCTCAATACTCGGCAATTATCAATACTCATCATCAATATGAAAATCCCAATAATCAGTCATAATCCAAGGGAAAATAATCCCTATCAATAATTCAATACTCCAATACTAGAAAAACAATAATCAATAATAATGCAATAATATCCAAGTTCAGTTTTTAAAGACGGAAGCATTAAACAATTTAAAGACCACCACTCGCATCCCTTCCGCCGTGCCGCATAAACTAATCTGCATCCATGAAGAGCAGGTAGGGATGAGCATAATAGGAAAGTCGAGGTGCTCACCGCTATACAATAAATTAATCTCAATAATCATGAAAACAATTTAAGTATGGTCGCAGCATGTATACGAATCAATAACCGTCCCATCTCCTATCAATAATCAATAATGGTCTCATGTGCACACCTATAACAATAGACTACTGCCGAGCTATATACCGAACGCCTTCCTCGAAGGCCTTACAACGAGTGCCCGGCCAGCAGGAGCAATAATCCACCCCGAATGCCAAAACTTTCGCCTTGGCCTTACATACGAGGATCAACAGCCAGGCTCACGCCCTGACTGTCAACAATAATAAAGGAGACTACCCGAAGGATACGTTCTATAGCTACGGGGATAACCATTCGACGGCCAATATAGCTCATATCGAATGCTACATGGTTCACATGCATACTTTGATCATACAACAGCAAAAACAATTAATTAAGGCATAGTAAATTTTACAATTACAACCCACCTGGTGTCGGATGATAAAGCATGTAATATCCCATTTAGTTATTCGTAATAAGTATCAGTTTATCTTCAAAATCGAGATATTTTGAGGGTAAATAAGTTAAGAAATTGAAGTTTTTAAGTCACACGGGTCGTGTGGGTAGCCACACGAGTCGTGTGAGGTCACACGAGTCGTGTGACAAGTCACACGAGTCGTGTGACTCAAAGCATCATTTAATATAAGTTCGGCTTTGTCACACGAGTCGTGTGACCAAGTCACACGAGTCCTGTGAGCTCACACGAGTCGTGTGACCGACAGAAATGATCAGATTGTTATTAACTCGTTTTTGGTGGCAACTAAAGTTAATTTTGAGCATTTAATTAAGAAAAGCTGATGTTATAATGTTAGGTAAGGATATATTTAAAGTGATTAATTTTTACAAGTTTAAATTGTTTAATTTGTTAATTTCTTCACTCCAAAGTATTTTATTCTAAAATTTGCCTATAAATAGAGGGCTTCCAAATCTGAATTTTCACACCAAAGAAATATTACAAAGTTATATAAGTTTATTTGAGAGTTTGAGTGGTAGAAATGATAGTAAAGTGAGGTAATTTTGAAGTGAAGAATCAAAGTTTTCAAGTTCAAGTTGTAGCATGTTTTCAAGTTCAAGTTTTCAAGAAGGAGGTAATTATTTATCTAAACTTCATGTTTTATATGAGTTAAGTAGTTATTAGCATATATGTTGATAAACATGAAGTTGAAATTATAATGGAGTTTATGAATTCAATGAGTTTAAGTTATGTGTAATAATGAGAATAAGAATTAAGTTGTTTTAAGTTGAGATATAGATTGAGCATATTATTGGATTGAGTTTAAGTTGAGAATGAATAGAATTTACATGTTATCACCTTCATTACATGTTAGAATGTAAATTCTTATAGCAATAATGAGTAAGTCTTGTGTAGATGAGGAGTATTTATGAACAAGGATTAAGTTATTTGACATGTTATAATTTGAGATAAAGATTTTGAAGTTAGCATGCAAAGTGAATTTCATGATATTAGGTTGAGAATTGAATGTGTTGCTATGATTAGATGGCATATATTATGTATTTCATGGTAAAGTTTCAAAAGTAATTGAAATGAAATTTCTCATACTATTAAGTGATGAGTAAAGTGATCAAGTTTTAGTTTAATATGTTGAGAATACAATTTTATATAAATTGTTTTAAGTTTTGCTTAGTAATATCATGAATTAAGTGTTATGATTTGATGTTAGGATGATATGAGAATTAAGTTATACTTTTCATTACCAAGTTCAAGACAAGTTTAATAGTTTATAAATCATGTATTTGATGTTGGAATAAGTTGAATATGTTGAGTTATTTTTCACTTATAAGTTATATGAGAATAAGTTAATGATTTTAAAGACATGATTTATATGAGTATTGATTGAGTTTTAGCTGAATGTGTTAAGAAGACAATTCTATGAATTGTTTCAAGAATAGTATATTGATATTATAATATGGTTTTGATGAGGTTTAAGTTACCATTTTTATTTATATGTAAGTTTAAGATAAGGTTTGAATCATGAATTTGTGGATGTGGAATTTAGTTATTTTCACTTTCAAGTTATTTAAATGGTATATGAGTTTATACCAACATCTAAGTTTCAAAATCATGATTCATATGGTTTAAGTTCGGTATTAAGTAAAAGTTTAAGAATTTAAGATGATCAATGAATTAATGTTCATTTGAGCTATAGCCGAAATTATCTTTAAGATTCGGATAAGTTATCAATTAAAGTTAAGAATCCCAAAGTACTATTGAGAATACTATGAGCATAGTACTTAGTAAATTTGTTTATATTTTTATGTAGTTGCAGATACAGCTACCAGTACAGCACTTACAGTTTTCAAAAGTTTTCAAGAAAGAAAGGTGGGGACCCAGACTGGGTATTACATTGAGTATAATAGCTATTATCATGTTCGAGGTATGTATAAAGTTAAGTAAAGTATTAAGCTCGCTCAGTCAAGACTGGGTTCTGTGGGAGGAGACCCCCAGAATGTGATCACGTGAGAACCGGCCCAAGTTACCGGTAGTTGCAAAGTTCAAGTTAAAGTATCGGTTAGATACCGAAAGATTAAGCTTAGATACATACCAAAGATCATGATATTGATATTATTATTGTTGTTTACTTTAGTATGGGTTTTCACGGAGTACAGTTGATTAGTACTCACGCCCCACTATTATCATTTTTTTCAGGAAATAAAGACGGTGCGCAGGTGTGAGGGGCTGTGGTGGTCGTGGATGTGAATAAGTTTCTATTGAGAATTTTCAATAAGGTTTCGGTTTGTAAACCACGCTTGTAAGATTTCCGCTACGTTTCTTTAAGATTTGAAAAAGTGTGATTTTAAGTGTGATTTTAAAGGTTGATTTATCAAGTTGATTGTATGAACTGTTTTTATATTTGTTCAGTGTTTAAAATCTGTTTTATTTATGTCTAATTTAGTTGTTAGATGAAGTTTAAGTAAACAGATTTTTAAAGTAGATAAGTTAGTAGCATCCAGAATTAAAAAGGTTTCGAAAAAGTTATAAGTATTTTCGAAATAAGTTGCGAAAAATTTACTCTGATGAGCGGGGTGTTACAGTTGGTATCAGAGCCAAAGTCTAAACGCTCTGTATACTAAAAGTTTAAGTTTTAAGAAAGAAAGTTTCAGGAAAACCGACCGCACCACGCTCACACCTCGCCGACTACCAAGTAAGTGCTGTTAAAGTTTTTGCAAAAGTTTATTTTCTTAAATATATGCAAATTACTAAGTCTATGCTCAACAAGATTCAATTATCCGAACCTTATAAATCAGAATAAATGCTCAAATCACTAATATCAGATATGTCCTCATATCCGAAATCAGAATTACCGTTGAGTTATAGCTTATCGAGTTGATAACTCGCCAAGAAATTGTGCTTTTCAAGAATTCAGTATTTATTTTCAGTTAAGATTCAAGTATACAGATAACACTCTGTAAGGTTTCACAAGAGATATTCAGTCAGATATAGTTGCTATTTTTGTGACTATTATTTTCTTTAAAGTTCGAAAGTCAAGAAAGTTATCTGAACATTTTAAAGATAAGACATCAGATTAAAGTTGAATTCTGACTCTAGAAATTAATTTATTTTGAGTATGTACGATGTACATAAGTTAAAGATCAGAAGTAACAGTTTTTCAGTGTATAAGAGCCATAAGTCTGGGTTTATCATGGAGGTTTCAAATAAGAACCATAAGTCCGGATATACCATGGAGGCTTGAAACTGAACCGTACGAGTAAAGTTTAAGAAAGTAGTCAATCTTTAGAGTCAGAAATGAAGGTATCTTAACAATTAGATACCGAGAAATTTTATTAAGCACTGATCATGAACAAGTTATTAGTACAAGTAGGACCAGTCCTACATAGTACATTTTATAAAGTTAATGAGCATGAGTTGCAAGTATCAGTATATATATAAGTCAAGTATTTTCATTATTATCATGGCGACTTGAAATTAGAGTCACAATGCCGGGAAATTATCAGATAAAGATCAATGTTCATAAAATTTTTAATAATTGTTTTAATAGCTAATTAGCTGGGTAAATTATGGAGGCTTGAAATAAGAGTCATTAATCCGAGTTTACCTAGAACTTGGACAGACATCAGTCAATTCATAAGTTTCACATTCCAACATTGAGAAGATTAGTTAAATCTCTAAAAAGAGTTTTTAAAATTAAGGTATAAGTCATTTGGATATGTGATAATAGTCTGTGTAATAAGACAAAGACGAATAAGTTTCCATTTATATTCGTCAATACCAGAAAGAA